>CATIWM010292852.1:0-31607 GCA_949671775.1 Mallotus repandus
TTTTTTCATCTTATATTATATATACAAATGACATTTATATGCACACAAACCTTAAACCAACCAAAACTACAAAGTTTTAACGAAGTTAATTTTTAAGTTAGGAAAAAACTAATTAAATTTATTATTTTTCTTATTATATTTTTGATGTACAAATGGTTTGTATATATTTATATATATATATAAAATGTTAATAATTATATAGTAAGAAATCCGTCATAGATCCGTCACAATTTAGTGACAGATTCTACATTTCATCACTAAATAGTTACAGATTCTACAATCTGTCACTAAAATAGTGACTGATTCTTGCATTCGTCACTAAATTTAGTAATGGATTGTAGAATTTGTCACTATTCTTGCTTCTGTCACTAAATTTAGTGACGGATGCAAGAATCTATCACTATTTAGAGACGGACTAGTGATGAATTTTTTTGAATAATTTTTTTTACTATATAATTTCACTAAATTAAATACAAATAAATGACATATATATACTAATCCAAAAAAATTCGCTAGTATTAATTCAAAACTGCGCGGTTTAATACTTAATTTTTAAGTTTTAAAAAAATCATTTACAGCTAGAAAAATTAAATAAGTAAATTATTTTTTCATCTTATATTATATATACAAATGACATTTATATGTACACAAACCTTAAATCAACCAAAACTACAAAGTGTAACATAATTAAATTTTTTATTTTTCTTATTTTATTTTTTCATATACAAATGGTGTATATATATATGTTAATCAATTTTGTAGTCAGAAATCTGTCACTATTTAGTGACAGATGCAGGAATCCGTCACTAAAGTTAGTGACGGATTCAAGAATCAGTCAGTAATGAAGGAATCCATCACTAAATTTAGTGACGGATTCAAGAATCAGTCAATAATGAAGGAATCCATCACTAAATTTAGTGACGGATGAAAGAATCCGTCACTATTTAGTGACGGATGAAAGAATCCGTCACTATTTAGTGACGGATTTGTGACGAATTTTTTTTCAATAATTTTTTTTACTAAATAATTTCACTTAATTAAATAGAAACAAATGACATATATATACTAATCTAACAAAATTTGCTAGTATTAATTCAAAACTATGCGGTTTAATACTTAATTTTTAAATTTTAAGAAAATCATTTACAAGTAGAAAAATTAAATAAGTAAATTAAATTTTCATCTTATATTATATATACAAATGACATTTATATGCACACAAATCTTAAACCAACCAAAACTACAGTGTTTAACATAGTTAATTTTAAAGTTATAAAAAAAAAATTAAATTTATAATTTTTCTTATTTTATTTTTTGATATACAAATTGTGTGTATGTGTGTGTGTGTGTATATATATATATATATATGTTAATCAATTATGCAGTCAAAAATCCGTCTAAATTTAGCGACGGATTCTACATTCCGTCACTAAATAGTGACAGATTCTACATTCCATCACTAAATTTAGTAATGGATGCAAGAATCCGTCACTATTTTGTGATGGATGGTCGAATCCGTCACTAATTTGTGATAGAAATGCATACGTCACAAAATTTTAGATTTATCATAATTATTTTTTTAGAAATTTAGTGACGAAAAATTTATCCATCACAAAATTCTATTACAAAACTATCAAAAATCCATCACTAATGTATTCCCACCATTTTCCCTCCAAATTTTAGTGATATATTATTTGTCCGTCACTAAAGTTGTCACAAAGCCATCACAAAACTGTCACAAAATTTGTCATCTTTTTTCCCAATTTCACCTACTTTATTTTAGTGATGGAATTTTTTTCCGTCAGTAATTCGTCACTAAGACATCATAATTTAGTGACAAAAATTTTCGTCACTATTTTGCAGTTTTTTTGTAGTGGTCTTTTATTTAATAAAATATGATAGAATGAATTTATATAATATTTTTTAAAAAATTTCAATAAAAGTTAGATGTAAAATCCTTTTAATATTACTATGGGTAAATTCCTAAAACCCCATGAGGTTTACCCAAATATATTAGTCAATACTTACTATTTTGATAATATATTATGACATCCCTCAATTTTGTTTATGTTACACTAAATCATCCCTCCATTAGTTTTGCTGTCAAATCACGGACTAAAGTGTAATTTTCTAATAGAAAATATTTTCTTTTGGTCCTTAAAATTTTATATTTTTAAAATTCATACCACTCTTTCCTTTTTAGCTTCTATATCACTTTTTATTTTTTTCACAAGTGAAAAATAAATTCACTTAGTTAAAATATACATTTTTTATAGAGAATAATATTTTTATATTTAAATTAAAATGTCAATATATAAAGAAAATTGCAAAATTGCCACTTGTTTTGATAATATTGCAAATTATAAAAATTTTATTTTCAATAAAAACTACACCTCTTTTAAATAAAGATACTATGATAAAAAAAAGATATTATGATAAGAAAATTACTATATAATTTTTTAATTGAAATAAGTTTTATATTTTTTACCTTAACTTATTTAATCGGAACTTTACTAAATGTTTTTTTTTTCAATTAGATTCACCCCATACTAAATTTTTGAATTTCTTAAATTATTTTAAAAATTTACTGAAAACTTATATTATAGAAACTTATTCACATTAGTTAAAAAATTTTATCATTAAGTGAATCTAAATGAAAAGATTAATATTTATGAAAATTTAAAAAATATAAAAATATGAAATTTAAATTTTATTTAAATTAAAAATAAAAATTACAAAATATAATTAAAATCTTAGAGTCTTTAATAATAGTGTTCCTTTTCATATAATATTTTATTTTAAAAAAATAAAATTTGTAAAAAAAACAAGAATTGTATAATTAAAGATATTGTGAAAAGTAGTTATACTATTACAACTTTTTAATCTTAATTTTTATATGTTTATTTGTTTTTAAATTTAAGTTTTTTTTTTAAAAAAATTTCAATTATATTTTAAATTTAAAATATTAAAAGTTAAAATAAGTGACTTATTTGCTTACTTATGAAAATAATTAAAAGTTAATATAGCATCTAAATTGCAAAAGTAGTATGAATTTTAAAAATATAAAATTTTAAGGACCAAAAGGAAATATTTTCTATTAAAATATTATAGTTTAAATCTATGAATTGATAGTAAAACTAACAAAGGGATAATCTAGTATCACAAAAATAAAACTCTGGGATGTCATAATGTATTACCAAAACAGTAGGGATTGATTAATATATTTAAGCAAACCTCATGGGTGTTTTAGTAATTTACCCTATTACTATTAGTGGATCCCACAATTATTAAAAAAAAAAAACAAGATAATTTACTAACACCCCTTTTAAATTTGTCCTAATTCAGTATTCCATCTCTACATTTTTAAAAGTCAATTAAATACCCCTCAAGTTTGATTCTGTTAACTATTTTCCCCTTTGTGTCAAAAGTTTTGAGAATATGTTAACTAAGGGAATATTTAATATTAAAATATCAATAATTATGTAAAATTTCATAAATGCCCTTCATCTTTGTAAACATCCAAATTTCAATATTTATTTATAGAATTAATTGGGAATTTAAATGTGAATTTTATTTTATTAATATTAAATGGGGATTATTAAGTTTAATTATTTTTACTAAATTGATGTTGAAAATATTTTGTTAATAAAAAAATTTTTAATTTAAATTTTTAGAGTATATATATTTGAATATTTAAGTGTGAGTGGGTGTAATTATTTGTAGTAGATATTTTTAATATAATATAAATATATGTGTACTTTTTGTACTTTTAATAAATATTGCTTTAATGTTATTTTAATTTTAATTTATTTTAAAACTTTTGTCTTTTTGTACTTTTTGAAAAAAAAAAAAACGTACTGTCACTTCTTCTTCAACCTTCCCCATTTCTACTTCTTATTCTTGTTCTTGGTCTGTTGAACCCAGCCACCACTATTGCCACTTCTCATCACCACCACCACCACCAACTCGCCGTCCTCCAGCCAGTCACCCAGCAGCTGCCTCTCCTCCTTCTCTTCCTTTTTTTTTTCTTATTTTGGCTGGAGTTAGTTTTTTCAATCTCCTTCCGGATCAACTTGAAACGAGGTAAATTTATTTTTGAGTGTTTGTTAATTTTTGGTTAATTAAGTGAGATTTAGGCTTAATGTTGGGTAGAAAAGTTGATGTAGAGATTGAGTGCTATGCAATCATATATTTTTTATTTTTTTGGATTTATTTTTAATTTTCAGAATTTTTGGTTCGGGTTACTATTCCGACCCCGAAAATTTTGATATTTTTAATAAATACTATATATTATTTGGAGTAATTTTTGTAAAGGAAATTTTGTAAAATTAATTATAGATAACTTATTATAATTTTTGGAAGTTATATGTGAAAAATATGAACTTTAGAGAAAATTGTGTAATTTGATTTTAAATTGATTTTTGGTAAATTTATAGTTAATTAAGATGTATAATGATAATTTTGATTATTAGAAGGTATAAATTAATTTTATTAGCTAAATTAGTATTTTTGTTTGTTTTGTTGATTTTAGATTAATTTCTGGAAATAATGTAAATGTATATATAAATATTATAGTATTTAATTATATGATGATTTAATTATATTTAGTGTTAAAATATATTTTTATGAATTTTCTAGAATTTTATAAGTAATAAATTTTAAGTATATATATTAATATATTAAATGGGAAATATTAATAGTTTAAATAAAAAAAATTGGGTTTTTGTATATATTGATTATTTAAAAGAATTTATTATTTAAATAGCCCGATTAATTTTTTATAAAATTTTATTATATATTTTGTGGTAGTGTTGTTGATGATCTCGGTCAAAAATTTGTATGTAGTTTGGGAGTCCGATTCGAGTGTGGTATTGCGTGGTGAATAGAAGTGTTTTTCGTGTAGGAACGACTCTACTTTTAGTAGAGGAGTGTCCGTTTTACAAGGGAGATTCTACCAAAATTTTGGTAGATTTTTCGTAAAGCGTGATATCGGTATCTATGAAATTTTGAGTTTGTTCAGCATTGTGTCTTAGATCGAGTTAATTCCCTCATTTCATGCTTTTATTAATTTTTGAGAATCTCATGAATTTAATTATTTTATCCTACAAACATATTTTAAATAAATATTATTTATTTTAGAGAACTCCGGGACTCTAGCTGTAGTAGCAAGGCAACAGAAAACGCGTCGCCCGACATGCTCAACCTGTGAGTTAATTTTATGAAATATGTGTTGTGTGTGTTTTCATTATATTTTCAAGTAATTAAAAATAATAATGAAATGATTATATGATTGCTTTATGAATATATTTATATTATCATAAGCATTATTATTTCTTCTATATTTATGAATAGTAATTGAAAACATGTTTAAAGGAAAATTATTTCATCATGTTTTATTTGTTTATTTAATCGTTTATTTATTAATTATTTAATGATTTATTTATTTCATTTAATTATTTGTAATTCAAATTGATTTGGAGATAATGGTAGAACGTGCTACATAGTGGGTGTCACTAGGACCACGTGCGCACGGGTAAGATCTCGGTATATGTTTAAAATGTGAATTGGGCTCGAGGAAGTGTGTACTCTCGGGCAAGAGTGATTAGTTAGAGCTCGGTGGAGCTAGTGCTCTCGGGCCGAAAAAAGGGATGTAACTCGGTTGAGCTTGCTCTCGAGATATCAATATGGAATAAGTAAAATGACTGTGGCAATAACTCGGTTGAGCTTGGTCTCGGGACGATAGTCACTTAGATTAAAGAGAGCCGAAAGGCTATTAGAATAATGGTTTAGGTGTTCTACTAGGTTTTCAACTAAAATTATTATTTTAAATATTTTTGTACAAGAATTTCATATTAAATTGCTTTAAGAAATTTTAAAGAGATTTTATATAAATATTATCCAGAAAAGTAAATGATTTTAATAATTATAATTATTTTATTCTATTTTGTTTTAAAAAGGGTTTTAACAAACGATTTTAAAACCAGCATGCATTTCATAAAATTGATTCACTCAGTGAGGTCTGATTCCCCTCAATTTATTTTTTTCAGGACCTCACAGTTTGCGCCGAATTCGTTCTTTACCGGCTGCATTATGTATGTTGATTTGATTGCATATTGTGTAACTGAATTCTAGATACCGCAGTAGTTAGTTCAAGAATATGTATTATCGGTATTCTATTTTTACCTGACTTGAGATGTTGTATTTGAAGAATATTGTTTTATGTTTTTGGTATTGTGCATTTATTATGATTTTATTGTTAAGTGTATTGTTTTTATTTCGCGAAAAATTTCTAAGGCTTACTATGGGTTTCGGTTACTTTATGTATCCCCATTCCCTAGTGCCGGTCACGTACCTTCGGTTCGGATCGTGAAAATCTTCCTCTCATATCTATCTCCTCTCTCAAAAAAAGATTGTTGCATTTAGAATTTTCAATAAATGGCATACCGCCAATAATATTTTGAGAATGGTTAAAAATATTTTAGAAGAATATGGGTTCGTAAAATGAAATTTCAATTTCTTTTGATAATGCAGGAGCAAATAATGCATCAATTAATGATCTTCAAATTTTTTGTCAATTTAATATTGGAGGTAAATTTTTTCATGTTAGGTGTGCATGTCATATTTTAAATTTATGTGTACAAGAAGGTTTAAGATTTTTGGATGAGCTCCTATCTTCTATTGAAAAAATAATTTCATTTTTATGGACACATGCACAAGCTATAAAATCATGGGAAAGATTTTGTAAAGAAAATGGTAAAAGAACAAAAAAATTCCCAAAAAATGTTCCGACTTGTTGGAATTCAACTTATGAATTACTAAACGAGTCATATAGATATATAGAGATTTATTGTGCACATTAATTACCAATAATGTGTCACAAATTAATTTATATCCACAAAATTAGAAAATTTGCTCTAAATTTTTAGATATTTTCAAAGTTTTTAATGATGCAATATGTGTTTTAAGTGGTGTTTATTATCCAACATCTCATTTATTACTAATTGAATGCATTAATTAATAATGTAAGTGTATTATAAACATGAACATGATATTGTTTAAGAGAATTCATTTTATTAAGAAATCAAAATGGTTAAATTATTTTAAATATATTTAATTAATTAATCTTGTTGCGTGTGTATTTTTATCACAGATAAAAAAATATAAATTACTTTAATGATTATTTAAGTGTGTATTATAAATGTTTAGGTCTTATAGATGATAATGAAATTAATATTGATTCAATAATTAATAATGTTAGAGGGATAGTATTACAATTATTCAATGAATATAAAGAATATGTTAATATTTCTACTTATAGTCTTACATCTTGTAATTCTTCAATTCATTCTACTTTTACTACTAGTCAAGTGCAAGATGAATAAATAAAAATTAGTATAGGTAATTGTGTCTTAATGAAAAGACATAAAAGACCTCGAAGATCATCCGATTCATCTCTTGAACTTGGTATTTATCTAACGACTTCGTTTGAATTTGGTAATAGCAAAAGAATCAAAGATTTTTCGGTTCTCAAGTGGTGGAGTTGACACCAAAATACATTTTCGATCCTTGCACAAATTGCTAAACAAATTTTTTCAAGTTCGATCTCAACAATCGTCGTTAAATAAGCATTTAATGCGGGAGAAAGTATTTTGAATAAAACTCGATCTTCAATGGCTCCCAAATAATTAGAGGCCCAAACATATATTGATGATTGAATTAAAGTGGCATTAAGGCAACAAGATATAAAATGAAGATTTATTCGACTTCACAATCGAAGGAGGAGGAACTTCAACTTCTAGAATAGATAGTTATTAAATTTAGCCGGTAAAGAAGTAAATGATTTATTTTCAAAAAAAGGTAAGAGAACTACATAGACTTTGATTCCTCTAAACCCCATGATAATATGTACGTAATTTAATTTTTGGTAAAAAAATTGAAATTTGAACCCTTTAATTCTTGTTTATTTTATTTTTTCAACTTATTTTATTAATTCAAACTCTTTAATTTTTTTTTATTTTCAAGTCAACATATAAACTGTAAACTAATTTAATATATATTCTTAGATTTTATTTTTAATTCAAACTCCTTGAATTTTTTATTTTAAGCGAGCTACAATTTTTATTTTTTAAATTTTATTTTTAGTTCAAATCTTATTAAAATTAACTTAATTTAATTTTTTAATTTTTATTTCAACTTGAAAGCAATTTAACTACCTTTAAAGTAATTTAAATTATTTTTATAATTATTTTATATAAATATTATTAAAAAAACCTGAACCGAATAAAAAATTGGTACTAGATCAGTCAGTTTGAAATCAGTCCAAAACCAGAAATTAGGCCGATTTCATCAAAGGTAAAATCATGAATTGTTGTTTCAAAATTGGAACGGCAGTTCTTGAATCGTGACCGCACACGCATATATATATATATATATATATAATTAAATCAATATCCATCGTAAAATACGACATCATGCTAATTTTAGATACAATATTGCACAAATATCTTATATAGTTTGTAAGAGAAAAAAAAAATCAATTATAGCTTTTAAAGGAAAAACAATAAGTTATCTTCTCCGAATTACGATAATCTCTAAGATACAGCCCAACTTCCGGCCGCTAAATGGAGGCAAAGCGCGCATGCAAATTTGGAAGCGGCAGAGAGGGATGAATGAAGCCACGTAAAGATGGGAATATGTATATGTTTCACTTGCTTCCATAATGGCTACACACGAGGCAACCGTTCACCACGTACACGTCCATGTATATATTAGTTTCCTTCTAGCTACTTCATGTCACCTGTTAAAATCTCCAACAACTTATTATAAAAGGGAGTTTGTTGAAACTCGATCGCTGTGGATGTCCTGTTCCTCGCCCTTGCGGTACAGCGTGCAGGTTGCTAAATTTAATGTTACAGTAGATTAGCTATGTATAGAGAAAGAGTACAAGTCTTCGGCTAGCAAATCAATAGGACTGGGCTTGTAAGGTGATGCTTAAAGCAAGCATTAACTAGATATGCTTTCTGTTATATATAACCACAACTTATAAATTGTTGAATGAGAAAAATTACTAAAAATTGAATATTTAATTAAAATGATAAAAATTAAAAATTTATAGTATATGAGTGAATTTTAAATGGTTTGATATTATTGGTTTTACCTTTTAACTCATCAAAAATTAGAATCATTATAATTATAAAATTTTTCATTGAATGGACTGTTGGGTTTATATATATATAATTAAAAAATTAAATACATTTAATGTTTAAGGTGAAGTAGCTAATTTTTTTATTAAATTTATATTTATATTAATCAAATAGTAATTGTAATAGTTTTATTTGAATTTCAGTGATTTTAAGAAATAAATAAAAATAAATATGTATTTAATTTGTAAAAATTATATGGACATCTTCTTCCTTAACTAATTAATGTTTTTAATTTTATAATTTACAATAATAAACATCAGTTAGTCCACATTAAAGTCTAAATGTTACAAATCTGTTGTTATGTTGTTTTATTTTTAATTTAATTATGCTTTTGTTAAAATTATATTTTAAACTTTAAATACTACATCTGTTTTCACGTTTGTATTCTTAATTAAATTACAATTAATTTTATTAATTTTTAAAATTGGTATATATTATCTATAGGAAGTTGAAAAATTATAATCTTTTATATCAAATGTCTATGAATATTTTAGAGAAAATTGTATTATTATTATTTTAGAAAAATATTGAACTAGAAAAGATTTCAGTTAATGCACCAAGAAATCCAAATTAGGTTGGCACCTCTATAGCACCATTTTCATTAATCATTCTAGTCCTTTTTATAAATAAAAAGAGAAGAAATACAAGGATAATACAACCATAAAGTGGGAATCAAAACTAAGAAGAGAACCTAAAGTTCTCTTTACCTAAAATGTCTCTCAAAATCAGATCATTACAGTCAGAAGGGTGATTGTTCCACCATCTAATTTGGCTTATAGAAAGCCCTATAATAGAGTTTATCGGCCACAACAATACCCTCTCTATATATGTGAGAAATGTAAACCTGCATGGAATTAAGTTTATTGAGACAATCCTGCCAGTCTTTGCGAAAATGCCAAGGAATGTTCGAATTTCTTCTTTGCAAAAGTTGAACTGCATAAGAGCAATCACATTCGATCTACAAACATGGGGGATGAAGATCTACAACTTTGTTGACAACAATCATAACAGCATAAAGCTCAGCTTCAAAGGCAAATTTTATGCCCAAAGGAGCAGCAAAAGACAAAACTAAGTGTCCCAAATGGTCTCTAAAGACACTGCCAACACCAACAATACCGAGAGCACCTCTTACTGCACCGTCAGTGTTGATCTTCAACCAGCCATAAGTAGGGGAGCTCCATCGGACAACAAAGATAGAGCAAGGATGATGGGTGATGCTGGGGATCCTTAAGCGACGTAAAATAGAAAGATCTGATTAAGTGTTGGCCATGTAACCCATCTTGAAAAAAGAAGCATCAGTGATAGCTTTGCAAACTCTGTGGATCGAAGCATGAATGGGCACATAATCATCATGGAATGATTCTATATTGGGCATACCAAATTGTCACATCCATACCCTAATTATAAGTACATTTGCATTCATTATACATTGAATTTACATTCAATATATTGATTGAATTTAAGTATAAGTTAGTATATATATATATATAGTTATAGAGAAAAGGACTCAATTGAAATAATAGTCGTCCTAGAATGCACAATTAGAAGCTTAAGGATTTAAAGGAAGTTTAAACACTTCATTAATGTTATAAATGGATATTTTATAGGTTGACTTATAAAAATGGGGCTGTTATTATCTTCAATTCATGGCATTTGTTAGTAGCCACATTTAATTTAAAAAAACATATAGGAAAGAGAAGAGAAGAAAAGAAGAGAAAAGAAAAGAACAAAAAGGGGGGCTGCTTGATTCTCCAAGTTTAGGTTTGATTTTCAAGTGAAATTTTGATGATTTAAACACAATTAAGGCTGTAATCTTCATCCTAAAAGACTTTGGTGATTGATTTTATAAGTAATTTTAGTGTTTTGGTTGATTTAATTTAGGGTTCTTAAGTTGTAGATTTCGGGTACATAAAGTCTGGTTTATCAGCCTCTATAATTCGATCATATCTTGAGTTAGAGAGCTCCAAATTAAGTTTTATTTGATGATATAAAAACTTTGAAGAGTTATCTAAAATTGTAAAAACTTTGAAGAGTTATCTAAAATTTTTACTCTTTTAACTTGATCTGATTCGGTTTCTATGTTAGGGTAATGAGAGAAAATATTTTATTGCTCAGTCTGTAAGTTTCTTTGAATTAGTTGTAATTCGTTATCTATAATTATTTTTGTTGTTATCCAATTGATGTGAAATTTTTACAAAATATTATAGACATACATATATAAGACTGATTCAAATTTCAGCTCAAAATTCCTTTTCTATAAGTTAGTATGTAAACCAGGTTTACAGAGTTCACGAGTTAAAACTAGTCTGGATAAGTTTCATATATATCTTAAGGTAGGAAACTCCAAATTAATTTTTTTTATTATTAGAAAACATAAAGAGTCCTTTAAAACTTTTTAGTTTTTAATTGGAGCTGATTCTAGCTGTATCATAGTTAATCGAGGTCATATTTTAAATTGCTCTGTCAGACAGGACTATTAAAATTGAGTATGTTAAATCATCCTTAACCCCTTTAATATTTGAGAAATTGAAGTGAAATTTTTATTGAAGATACTAGACATATATATATGTGTGTTTGGTTAAAATTTGAGGTTAAAATTCATTTTCTACAGGTTAGAGTGATTTTTCTAATTTCGGCCTGAAAACAACTATTTTAGAGTCAATGAAGCTAATTTGTAGAATTAAGTTAATTATATTTTATGCATATCATTTGGTGACTGTATGGTTAGAGTAGCATGTGGAATTATTATATTAATGATTTATAAAAAAAATTGTATTTGTTACGTGCTGGAAAAGGAAAGGAAGGTGCTGGTGCGAATTAAACAAAACAGCGTCTTGGTTGTGTTTGTTTTGGACGCTATTTTGTGAGTAGATGTTCAAGCCCTTAAAATCTCTTTATATCAGCAATGAAATGAGTTTTTAATGCTGTTTTATGGACTTGAAATTGTTGTATTAAAATTGTTTGAGTTCAGCTTATTTATCTCATGAATTACTAGTTATGATACAAGCTTTGAAACAATTATGGTTTCAAGTTCACAAGCTAAGTGTGTTATTACTCTATGTTTCTATTTTGTAATATGATTTGAGATTATTTTGGATACCCAATGATTTAAATGAGATTATAAATAGCTTGATTTCATTCCTTTGAATTATAATGAGAATTGGTTTGATTTTGAATACTCTATTGAATTGTAAATGTGATGAAATTGTTTTGATTAATTATTTGATGAAAATGGTATTTGGTTTTGGGTATTACCACCCTATATGAGATGTGTGAATGTGTTGAGGTGATATAAGCACATTTGAGATTTTTGATGGTTGTTATTGCTCAATAAACAACTAGGCACTTGATTGCAAGACGGTGAAGGTAGAAGGGTGGTCGTTCCGTGCTAATGTAGTTGAAGGGTTAGCCTTCAAGTGTGCCTAGAGAGTGATGCTTGTGACGGCCTATATGTTATGGCCAAACTATGATGCTTATTGTAGGGATAGTTAATACTTGTGAAAGATTATTTTGATGATTGAAAAGCATGTGTTTTATTCAACTGAGTTTTGTATAAGTTTGAAGCCAATAATTGCCTTGATATTTCAAGTGGATTATAATATGATTTTCAAACACTCTATTACTAGCATTTGAGAAGTTAAATATGTTTGGTTTAACCAAATTGCTTTTAGCTTGATATATCCATTTACTAAGTATTTCTGTACTCATTTTACTCTGTTTTAAAAATATTTTCAGATAGCAGGGCTTGATAGTTGATGAACAGAGTTGAGTGAGTGTAGATAGAAGTTCAGAATAAGGTTGGCCAACATTCTTGTCAGTGAAGCCTCATATTTTATTTTATTTTTATTCTTATTTATGTAAGTGTTGTAAAAGAGTATTTTTAAGTTAAATAAGGGTGGCTAAGTTATATGTAATATAACAATTTAGAAATGTATTTTATATTATCTTGATGATGTTTTCACTACTGTGTTTCTAGTTACAAAGAGTAATATCATTTTTAATTTTTCTTAAATGATGATGAAATTTTCTATATTATTTGATTGTTGTAAATAGTATTATACAATTTATATATATATATATATAATATTAAAAAAATTCTTAATCTTCAATTGTAACGTATGGACAAGACTAAACTTTTAAAAGATATTAATTTAAATTGTTTTTCCAAATATAATGATATTTATAATATATTTAAATTTAAATAGTTTGTTAATGGTTAGTTTTAAATGTCTATCTCGGGCTATGTGAGATGAGGTGTGACAATTGTTGGTATCAAAGCTTTGTTAAATGGTCCTTTAAACTATGCTTTTGCTTTAGTTTGATGAAATATTGAAAATATTTTTGTTATATTACAGGATGCCACTGAGAAGAAACCATGGTAGGCCACTTAGACAAGGAAGAGTTGGCCAACGGGATAGTAATCGGGCAGAGTCTAGGGGTAGTGCTAGTTCTAAGTTAGAGTTTGTGGCTAGGACCCCTATTATTAAGTAACCTCCACCTCTCCCACCCCTTGTTGTGCCTGTGTTGCAACTTGATCCCAGAGTACTTGCAAAGACTATTATCGCTACTTTGGCAGCCCAAGAATAGAGAAGGAGGCCTAGAGATATAATTGGGCATGCTAAGAAATGTGGGGCATTCGACTTTCATGGCTCAGTTAATTCTCAAGAGGCAGATAAATGGTTGAGAGCTACAGAGAAAGCCTTTAATGCTCTTGCTTTAACTGAGGCACAAAAAGTTAATAATGTGTATGGCCTTCTACATGATATGGTAGATGCTTGGTTTGCTCAGGTAAGAGTATAACATGGAGGTTAGTTAACTTGGGATGTGTTCAAAATTGAGTTCTGTAAAGAATATTTGATAGATGCATTCAAGGCTAAAAAGCAAAATGAGTTCATTCCTTTGAAACAAAGGGCAATGTCAGTATGAGAATACGTGGATAAATTTGAGGAGTTATACAGGTATGCTTCAAATATTTTTTCAACTCAACAAATTTAAAGAGGGCTTGTAGACTGTGTTGAAGAATAAATTATCATTACATGAAGGCCAAAAATTTAGGGGCTAGGTTGAAAAAGCAATGGAGAAAGAAAAGCTGAGAGAAGAAATAGAACAAGAAGGCAAATTAAAGGCTCCAGCTTGAACAGAAAAACAAAAGGGATTCAGTAAAGGAGCTAGTACATCTCGGCAAAAATTAGAGACAAGAGGATTCAGAGGTAGTAGAGGGCCTTGGACTTGGTCAGGTATTAATAGGCCACAATCCTCTCAGTTCAGTCAAAGCTCTGTAAGACAACCAATAACCCGTGTAGGTGGTGCATTGAGAAGGACCAAACCTTGTGTTACATATGGTCATATACATGAAAAAAACCTCTCTTTCTTTTATTCTCCCGTAAATCCAAATCCGTTGTTTAAGATAAGTGATTACGGTCAAGATAAAATGATCAAATGGGTTACATGGATAGGATCCTAAAAAATAGACTAGATATACATCTATTTATTTATTAATTTTTTCGATAAATTTTTTTTCTACCAATCAAATCTAAGAAAAATCAATAAAAAATAAAATAAAACAAAATAAAAAAGAATTTCACGCCTCAGAATAGTGGATTACCGATCGGCAATCTGGAATTATGATCGAAATTCTGGATTTTCAGTCAGAAATCTGGATTTTTGATCAAAAATCTGGAATTCTGATAAGAAATTGGATTTCCGGTTGGAAATATGGAATTCCGATCAAAATTCTAGATTTTCGGTCGGAAATCCACTATTCCGATTGGAAATCCATTCTTCCCTTTTTTTAATTACATTTAATTATAAAGAGACCCCTGAAGAAAAAGAAAAATTTTCAATTCAGTCCGTAAAAATGCTATCAAGCCTTGGAATCCGAAATTCAAATACTAGAAACCTATTTGCGATAAGTTTTCATCATCGGAATCCTCTTTCGCATCCATACTCTAGTCATCCCGAAATT
The DNA here is from genome assembly GCA_949671775.1 of Mallotus repandus. Lineage (NCBI taxonomy): Eukaryota > Viridiplantae > Streptophyta > Magnoliopsida > Malpighiales > Euphorbiaceae > Mallotus > Mallotus repandus. The sequence continues at coordinate 15,169 of CATIWM010292852.1, forward strand.
AAGGCTTACAATGCCATTAGGTGAATCAATGGTTTGTAGATATGTTTTTCTGGGGTTAGAAGGCTATTATAGGAGATTTGTGAAAAACATCTCTATTATTGCTTCACCTTTAACAAAATTGTTAAGGAAGAATGTAAAGTTTGTCTGGAATGAAGAATGCTAAAACAGTTTTGATGAATTAAAGGCATGTTTAACTTCAGCCTCAGTATTGACACTTCCAGTGATAGGGCTAGAATATGTTATATTTAGTGATGCATCTAGGAATGGTTTGGGTTGTGTACTGATGCAGCAAGGAAGGGTAGTAGCATATGCTTCTCAACAACTAAGGCCACATGAGTTGAATTATCCTACACATGACCTAGAACTAACAGCAATTTTTTTTTGCCTTACAGATTTGGAGGCATTACTTGTATGGTGAGAAGTGTTAGATTTTCACAGATCATAAGAGTTTGAAGTATGTACTAAGTCAGAAAGAGTTGAACTTGAGGCAAAGAAGATGGGTTGAGCTTCTAAAAGATTATGATTTGACTATTGAATATCACCTGGGGAAAGCTAATGTTATAGCAGATGCACTCAGTAGGAAGTCCTCAGGCAGCTTACCTCATATTCACACTATGAGAATTCCATTGTTACTTGAGTTGAGGACATTAAATTTGGAGTTAACTTAAAGTGATAAAGGAGCATTGTTTGCTACTTTGAAGATTCGACTAGTGTTAATTGAGAGAGTTAGGGAGGCATAGGGTCAAGATGAACAAATGGTATAGATTAAGCAACAAGTCCAGCAAGGTAGCAAGACTGATTTTATGATTTCAAAATATGGTACTTTGCTTTATGGGGACAAATTATGTGTACCTAATGTTAAAGTTTTGAAAAGGGAGATAATAAAGAAAGCACATAATGCAGCATATGCTATGCATCTAGGAAGTACGAAAATGTACCGTACTTTAAAGGACAACTATTGGTGGTTTGGGATGAAGAAAGACATTATAGATTTTATGGCAAAATGTCTAGTTTGCCAACGTGTTAAAGTAGAACACCAGCATCCAGCAGGCAAATTGCAACCTCTTCCTATTCCTGAATGGAAGTGGGAGCATTTTACAATGGACTTTATGGTTGGGTTACCAAGGACTCAGTAGGGACATGATGCAGTTGGGTGATTGTTGATTGACTCACTAAATCAGCTCACTTTTTGCCTGTGAAAGTGAGTTACTTATTAGATAAACTTGTTGAAATCTACATCAAAGAAGTAGTCAGACTGCATGGAGTTCTAATTTCTATTGTATTGACAGGGATCCAAGATTTACATCTAGATTTTGGCCGAGTTTGCAGCATGCTTTGGGTACTAAGTTGAGGTTTAGCATAGCTTTTCATCCCCAAATAGATGGTTAGCTAGAGAGGACAATCCAGACATTAGAAGACATGTTTCGAACTTGTGTGATGGAATTGCAGGGAAGTTGGGATAAACATCTACCTTTGATGGAATTTGCCTACAACAACACCTTTTATTCTAGTTTGGGGATGACACCTTATGAAGCCCTATATTGTAGGAAGTGTAGAACTCTAGTTTGTTGGGATGAAGTTGGGGAAAGGCATTTAGTTGGTCCATAAATTGTACAGATGACAACAGAGAAGATTCAGTTAATTCAGGATTGACTAAAGGAAGCTCAAGACAAACAAAAGAGATATGTAGATTTGAAAAGGGAACTGATTGAGTACAATATAGGTGACAGGTCTTCTTGAAGATTTCAACTTGGAAAGGAGTTTTACGATTTGGTAAAAGGGGCAAATAGAGCCCTAGGTATATTGGTCCATATGAGGCAATTGAAAGGGTTGGTACAGTAGCATATAGGTCAACTTTACCTCCAGAGTTGTCTCAGATTCATAATCATATCTCCATGTTGAGGAGGCATAAGAGTGATCCTAGTCATATTTTGCAAGCTCAACCAATAGAATTAAAAGAGAATTTATCTTATGAAGAAGAACCAGTTGCAATTGTTGCTAAGGAAACCAAGGTGTTAAGAAATAAAACCATACCTTTGGAGAAAGTGTTATGAAAACACCATGGGAGTGAGGAAGCTACTTGGGAATGAGAGGAAGACATGGGAAACCAGTACCCTCAATCGTTCTAGCTTAATTTCGAGGACGAAATTTCCTAAGGTGTGGAGAATTGTCACATCCGTACCCTAATTATAAGTACATTTGCATTCATTATATATTGAATTTACATTTAATATATTGATTGAATTTAAGTATAAGTTAGTATATATATATAGATATAGATATAGAGAAAAGGACTCAATTGAAATAATAGTCATCCTAGAATGCACAATTGGAAACTTAAGGATTTAAAGGAAGTTTAAACACTTCATTAAGGTTATAAATGGATATTTTATAGGTTGACTTATCAAAATGGGGCTGTTATTATCTTCAATTCATGGCATTTGTTGGCAGCCACATTTAATTTAAAAAAACATATAGGAAAGAGAAGAGAAGAAAAGAAGAGAAAAGAAAAGAACAAAAAGGGGCGCTGCTAGATTCTCCAACTTTAGGTTTGATTTTCAAGTGAAATTTTGATGATTTAAACAAAATTAAGGCTGTAATATTCATCCTAGAAGACTTTGTTGATTGATTTGGTAAGTAATTTTAGTGTTTTGATTGATTTAATTTAGGGTTCTTAAGTTGCAGATTTCGGGTTCATAAAGTTTGATTTATCAGTCTCTGTAATTTGATCATATCTTAAGTTATAGAGCTCTAAATTAAGTTTTATTTGATTATATAGAAACTTTGAAGAGTTATCTAAAATTTTTATTCTTTGAAATTGATTTGATTCAGTTTCTATGTTAGGGTAATAAGAGAAAATATTTTATTGCTCAGTCTGTAAGTTTCTTTGAATTAGTTATAATTCATTATCTATAATTATTTTTGTGGTTATCCAATTGATGTTAAATTTTTAAAAAATATTATAGAAATAAATATCTAATATCGATTCAAATTTCAACTCAAAATTCCTTTTCTATAAGTCCCAGAAATTTTTCAAAGTTAGTATGTAAACTAGGTTACAGAGTTCACGAGTTAAAACTAGTCTGGATAAGTTTCGTATATCTTGAGGTAGGAAACTCCAAATTAATTTTTTTTATTATTAGAAAACTTAAAAGAGTCCTTTAAAACTTTGTAGTTTTGAATTGGAGCTTATTCTAGCTGTATCATAGTTAATTGAGGCTATATTTGAAATTGCTCTGTCAGACAGGACTATTGAAGCTGATTATGTTGAGCCATCCTTAACCCCTTTAATAGTTGAGAAATTGAACTGAAATTTTTATTGAAGATACTATACATATATATATGTTTCTGGTTAAAATTTTAGGTTAAAATTCCTTTTTTACAGGTCAAAGTGATTTTTCTAATTTTGGCCTGAAAACAGCTATTTTAGAGTCAATAAAGCTAATTTGTAGAATTAAGCTTAATTGCATTTTATGCATATCATTTGGGGACTGCATGGTTATAGTAGCATGTGGGATTATTATATTAATGATTTATAAATAAAATTATATTTGTTAGATGCTGGAAAAGGAATGGAAGGTGCTGGTGCAAATTAAGCAAAACGGTGTCTTGGTTGTGTTTGTTTTGGAAGCTATTTTGTGAGTAGATGTTCAAGCCCTTAAAATCTCTTTATATCAGCAATGAAATGAGTTTTTAATTTTGTTTTATGGACTTGAAATTGTTGTATTGAAATTTTTTGAGTTCAACTTATTTACCCCATGAAATTACTAGTTATGATACAAGCTTTGAAACAATTATGGTTTCAAGTTCACAAGCTAAGTGTGTTATTACTCTATGTTTTTATTTTGTAATATGATTTGAGATTATTTTAGATACCCAATGATTTAAATGAGATTATACATAGCATGATTTCATTCCTTTGAATTATGATGAGAATTGGTTTGATTTTGAATACTCTATTGAATTGTAAATGTGATAGAATTATTTTGATTAATTATTTGATGAAAATGGTATTTGGTTTTGGGTATTACCGCCCTATATGAGATGTGTGAATGTGCTGAGGTAATATATGCACATCTGAGATTTTTTATGGTTATTATTGCACAATAAACAACAGGGCACTTGATTACATGACAGTGAGGGTAAAAGGGTCATTCCGTGCTAATTTAGTCGAAGGGTTAGCCTTTAAGTGTGCCTAGAGAGTGATGTTTGTGATGGCCTATATGTTATAGCCAAACTATGATACTTATTGTAGGGATGGTTAATACATGTGAAAGATTATTTTGATGATTGAAAAACATGTGTTTTATTCAGTTGAGTTTTGTATAAGTTTGAAGGTAATAATGACTTTGATATTTCAAGTGGATTATAATATGATTTTCAAACACTCTATTAGTAGCACTTGAGAAGTTAAATATATTTGGTTTAACCAAATTGTTTTCTGCTTGATATATCTATTCACTACTGAATATTTTTGTACTCATTTTATTATGTTTTAAAAATATTTTCAGAAAGTAGGGCTTGATAGTTGGTGAACAGAATTGAGTAAGTGTAGATACAAGTTCAGAATAACGTTGGCCAACATCCTTGTCAATGAAGCCTCGTATTTTATTTTATTTTTATTCTTATTTATGTAAGTGTTGTAAAAGAGTATTTTTAAGTTAAATAAGGGTGGCTAAGTTATATGTAATATAACAATTTAGAAATGTGTTTTATATTATCTTGATGATATTTTCACTATTGTGTTTCTAGTTACAAAGAGTAATATCATTTTTAATTTTTTTTAAAATGATGATGAAATTTTCTATATTATTTGATTACTATAAATAGTATTTTACTATTCATGAATACATATTGTACTATTCATAAAATAGTATTTTACTATTTATATATATATATATACATAATATTAAAAAAATTCTTAATCTTCAATTGTAATGTATGAACAAGATTAAACTTTTTAAAGATTTTAATTTAAATTTTTTTTCCAAATATAATGATATTTATAATATGTTTAAATTAAATTAAATAGTTTGTTAACAGTTGATTTTAAATGTCCATCTCAAACTATATGAGACGAGGTATGACACAAATAGAATGGACAGGCTCTAATATGTCTGCCCGCCAAAGCACAAGCAACTGAGAAGAGAATTTCATCTTCCAAACAGATTGAAAGAAATGCAAAAAACTATTAGAAAAAATAAGCACCACCTCAAAGATGCTTACTAATTCATTCCAAAGAGTGACAACATATGAGCATTACAAGAAAGTGTGAGAAATATTTTCTGCATGATTGGCACATAAACAGCAGCGAAAGACAATATTAATACACTTGGAGCACAACAGCTCATCCACAGGAAGCCTTTCATGTAACAATCGCCAAGTGAGGAAGGAGCGTGATGGTGGCAAATAATGTCGCTACAAATCCTTACCCCAAGCAACCTTCGGGGCATGATGCCGAGAATGATGGTACACAGTTTTACCAAAATTATGTCATTTCAGGTCCCTCATTTAACAGAGCATTTTTTGCCGTTAGGTTAGTGAATAATGCGGCAGAAGTTGAGTCCCACAAAACTAAAATTTCCTTAGTCTTCTTTCTAATGTGGCAGAAGTGGATAATGTGGCGTTTCTGGGTTATGGTGCTCCTATTTCTTTAGTTTTATTTTAATAAATTAATAAAAATAAAATAAATTTACTCTAATCAAAACTCCAATTTCTTTCCCGAAAATCAAAAACTTCTTCTTTTTCGCAAAAATTTTTCATTTCTCTGCATAAATTGAACACGGGCATCATGAGCGCTGGAGGACCGAGGGGACGATGTGACGGAGTCAGTGGCCCCGGAGTCAAGCTCTGATGTGTGAAAGGATGCCATGGCGTTTCTGGGTTTCTTGATTTTTCACAAAGAAAGCAGGTGGTGATGGTGGTGGTGATGTTGGATTCTCCACTAGAAGAAGAGGAAAAGTTATTTTAATGAAAGTTTCAATCTTGATTTTGGGCAATAACTTCTGTGTATTTTTTGCTTGGTGGATTGAACAGGAAGGACTGGATGATCTAATGGAATCAAAAGATAAGAAGAAAAAGTCTACTAGTAGTAGTAGTAAATCCTTGTTCTACGAAGCCCCCAGCATCAAAAGGTGGATTCATGATCCTTATTTGATCTACTACTTGCGATTTGCAGTAACGGCATTGGCGTCGATTCTAGACCCATCAGTTTGGGTATCACTCCTGGTCTTGAAGTCGGAGGATGGCAAAGTGATGACTAAGTTTCAAGTTCTTGTAGATGCAGTCAAATGGGTATCTCAAGGTGAAAATTCTGTGGTAATTAAGAGGTTTGTTGATTTACTTGAGGCAGCGCATATGAAATTGAACAAGAAAGAATCCAAGAAACGAAAGGCAGGGATGATTTTACAGGGATCTGAAGGCATCAATAATCAAGAAGTTGAACAAGATGTCACTGATGAAATTTTTCTTGCATTACTGAAAGAAATCTTTTGCATGGAGCTTTGTTGGATGCTTCGAGTATTTCCTGATTCAAAGATGTCACTGATGAAGAATGCATATCCATTGATGGTAATTGATATGGAAACCTTTGGGCAAGCAATGAAGAGTTTAGAAGTAATGAAGTCTACAATGGAAACCCATGACTATGAAGCTATGGATCTAAAGATAAATGAACCGTGGGATCAAATTGAGGAACCAGAGAAAGAAGGGACTGGTAATTGTTGAAATCTGATTTAGATCAGCTTAACAAAGGGCTGTAGGCATTAGTTTTGATGGCTTTAACGCAAGTCTTTCTTCTAATTTTTTTTCATCAGTTTATGCGCTTGGTTTTGTGCATACACAGAAGGTGTGGTTTTGATGTTTCTTTAGTTTCTTTTACAAAATGTTAATGATATTTGAATTGTTTGCTTAAAGAAATCAATCAAGTGTTCTTGAATTTTCCTTTTGTTCTGTTGTACGTCTAATAATTCTGTTTGCTTTCTGGACTTAATACCTTTTTGATGTATATCCAACCTATCAAACAAAGGAATTGTACGAGGCAGTGCAATACAAATTCATGTTGTTTCATAGTGCTCGTATACTACTGCTACGATGTAATTTCTTTTCTCTCTCATTTCATTTTCATTTATGAAGCTGTTGTTGTTTCTTCCGGTCAAGCGAATTCGGGAATCAATTCAACTTGACATGCTTGAGTCTATCCACTGTCAAATGATACGTCTTTCCAGATTCAACAATTGTGTTCTCAGCTTTGCAGTTGATGCGTGCGCATTGCTATGAGAGATGGCTCGAGGTTGATTGACCCATAATGTAAAACAAATCCGTGTATATGATTCATTCATGGTTATCATTTCATACCATGTGTCTCACTGCACTCATTCAGCTTATTATCTTACTTTTTTTTTTTGAAATTTCCTCTTCTAACTTCAACTGCAATATCATCTCCTCTAGTGTTGACTGCTTCAAGGGAGAGTGGATGACTGCGATATCATCATCGTCATCAATACTACTGCTGAATGGGTTGATGAGGTTATGCTGATTATTGAGAGTAGACGTTGAGTCATATCCATTGCTAAAGTTCCTCATACTTGTTGAAAGCCAGAAATAAGGAAGCCGAAGGGGAATTCCCGTTGAAGTGTTTGTTTTAGGGATGTGGGACCCAATTTTTGGCACATCATCACCAACATAACAGCAGAAAATGGCTCTGTTAAATGAGGGGCCTGGAGTGATATAATTTTAAGTTTTTGTATCTAATTGAGCCCAAAAAATCTTTCAGGGCCAATCCGCCTTGGACATAAATACTAAGGGTGCTTTTGGTACCTTTATTCTATTTAAAATGTTATATTATATATAAATAAGGTACAACATTAACTTAGAGGTGATTATCCTTTAAGATAGTTTTTAATTTTTCCGTTAATTTCTACATGAGCATAAAAAATATAAATTTATTTGTGTGCTATCTTCAAATTTTAAATTAAAATGGTATTGTTGGATTATGTATGGACTAAAAATATTATAAAACTTACTCAAAAAATTTAAATAAAAATTTTGTAACTAAAAGATATAATTTAAAATCTTGTAATGAAATTTTAATTAAATATAATTAAATAGAAACCAACATTTGTTGGTCCAAGTGACAAAAAGCTTGAATTTTCTTAAATAAGGTCTTCAGTTCGAATCTTATATATAGAGAAAATAAGTATTGAGAGAGTTTTATCTTCTTTATAGGTCCATACAATTCAACTCTGAAATAATCAAAATCATTGTGACCACCGGATACCGAAAATATCAAATTAAAAAAAAAAGATGAGGTTCACTTCTTTGTTGGTGGAATTACCATGTTAAGCCATAAAGAACTTTCCAAGTTTTATTCAACTTATTATTGACTACTTTTATCTATTGGACTCAGTTTCTCAACTTTATTGGACTTGAAATTGAAATTATTATTTTAAGTCATCTATAACTTTTAAGTTTATTTTTGAAGAAACATTCAATTTTGTTGCTATTTCTTCTTAACAATGCTAAGGACTTTTTAAGTTTTATTCAACTTATTTTTTAATATTTTCAATCATCGGATTCAAGGCTGGTCAACTTTTTTTTGACTTGTGATTTTTTTTTTTACATATTTTAGGAAAAAGCTATTTATAAATATTTCAAAATCTCATCTTTTTATTATTAGGAGTTTATTTATTATTTTTCGACTCTTTAATACTTTTGATTTTAACTTTTTATTTTATTATAAATTTTATGGTTTCCAACACTTAAATTTTTTTCTTCTCGAACATCTAAAAATTTAACGTTTTGAATGGTAGATCAACAAAAGATAAGTTTATTCACAATAATTTTAAATGGTAATAATAAAAAATAAAAAATGTAAAAATATTTTTATCATATTTTCATTTTACAAGAAAGATTATCATCACTGTAAACAAATGATATTATTGCTATGCTAAAGTTAAGGGAGTGTTTAGGTAAATAAATAAAATATTAAAAGAATAGATGCGATATAAATGAGTCAAAGCATAGCTCATACTTATCTGTAACTCTGGGTAATAAAATAAACGCCAAATTTTATAATTTAACCCTCAACTTTGTTTGGATAACCTTTCAAACTCTTAGATTTTTATTTTGAACAATTTCACATTTACTTTTGATTTTTAAGTTCTATACTTTTATATTCATATTTTTTAGACTTAATTATAAAAAAAATATCTCTAACTTTACAATTTGTTTTTTTTTCAAATTTAACACATGCTTTTAGCTTTTTCAATTGTGATATTAAATTATGATTTTTTTTTTCAATTTTGATATTAATTTATGATTTATTAAATTTTGATATTAAATTTTGATTTTTCAATTTGATATTAAATTATGATATTTTTCAATTACATCATATGGCCAAATTAGTTTTAGAAACTTTATTTTAAGTCAACATCATAGTTGATCATTATTAAAAATAAAAATTAATGAGGCGGTTATAATTTTTTTGGCTCAAAAATTAATATTATTGCTAAAGAAATATTCTCAAAAGTGAGACCAATCAGCAACTAAACAAGAAAAGAGACTGTTTAGGTATTGTTTTAGGATGTTCCGAGTCTTTAATTCGACAAAGTAATGGCTTAGTTTCTAAAAAGTCTCTCCAAAAATGACGTGTATAATGCTATTTATAGACATATAGGTGAGGGAGATTGTGTTTTTATGCAATCGGATGTGTCTTCATGCGTCTGAGCACGCACACGCCCGAGCACACACTCACGCGTTTGAGCGTGGCTACGTGCTCTGGCATGTCTTTTTGTGCTCTTTGGTGTCTGTTTTGAGATTTTTTTTCAAAGCTTTTAAGGTTTTCAGGTCTTTCGGACGCATTTTTAATGTCTGTTTTGACAAAATCGGCTTTCGTTTTCACATAATCGAGTTTCAATCTTACGAGACGAACACTGATTTGACGAGTTGAACATTTTGAGCAACAATTGTTCAAGATATGAAATTTATCATTCTGAGAGTTCATATTTTGTAAAATCGAAACACAACTCGATGATTCAATGACTAGTTTAGGTGTTTTGACTTCTTTGTTTAAAGTTTACATGCTCCTAAGAAACAACGACTCGTGTTCTCACACTGATTTCATAAATTATTTTCATCATCGGACCACTTTTGGAGACAGTCAAAACTTGATGTATGACATGAGGTTGCACAAAAGGATTAGTATTATCATAAACATGATGGAAAAATATTGGCCTGCTATTAGGGCAACCATTGTGAATAACCTTTAATGTTGTAGAAATTTCCTCCTTTTTGTGTGGGGGTGTGTATTTTTCTTTCTCCTTTAGATTGACTTGAACTGGATGGTAGGAATCACCTGCCTCCTGAAATGATGATCCACAGTAATACCCCCTTAGTCCCTTAGACAGTTTGTTAGCCTTAGGAGGAGTCTCAACACTCGCACTTTTGGCACTTTGTTGGATCACTCTAATAGTCTGTTGAAGATGATGATCTAATTTTTAAGAACATACTTGTTGACTCCCTCAAGAGATTTCACCATAAATTTCAAGAACCTAAAATATGACTCGTTTGTGACTCTATAAATTTAGATTATATCTCTAGGACCTTATGCTCCAGACTGAAACTCTCAAGAAGTTTTTTTGAATCATTTGTAAGTTCTGTTTCAAAAGTTTCCTCAATAACAAGACCTATTGGGATTTGAGCACTTTCTATCACTTGATCTTCAATTTATTTCTCAAAGTTCTCCACCATATGGGGAATAAAGTCTTGTAATTCCATAAGTGCCATGAGGGGGGTGAATTGGCTTTTTGAGCTAAATAGGGAATTTTGATTTTACAACCAAGAGCAAACTAAAAATAAAATTAGCGCACAAAATGAAGAAGAAGAGTAAGAAAAACACAAGCAATTATAGAGGTTCAGCCCTCAAAGCCTACATCCTCTCCTCAACCATTTGTTGAGAGTTTCAATCCACTATCAATCTACTTTAAGGTATAGATCAAACCCTTACAAGCTTAAATCTAAGCTACCCAAGTATTTTTTTTTTAAGGCTCACACTCAAGCCTAAGTGTTTTTCATAAGGCTCACACTCATACCTAAGTGCTAAGAGCAATCCTCTTAGCTTACAAGTATTTTTCCAAGGCTCATACTCAAACTCAAGTGATTTCACAAGGCTCACACTCAAACCTAATTGCTAAGAACAATCCTCTTAGCTTACAAGTGTTTAAATCTCAATCCCAACTCACTCAATCTCACTATTGAGCTATTGAATGATTGTATTAAACACTCAATAACTCTCTTGAGATAGAAGAGATTACAAAGAATAAAGATAAAGATTTTGGGTGGTTGTTAAAGATGAGATTCAAGAAATAAATGCTCAAAGATAGCTCTAAATGGTTTTGCTTAACTTCATTCTCTTCCTCTAGCTTAATTTTAAGTAGCATTTATACTCTCATAGAGAAAAAGAGTTGTTGAAGGTGCATTTAATGCAAATAGAGTTGTTTAAACCACCTAGAAAAAAGAACTCTGCAACATCATGGTCATGAAAAAATCATCATGGTCATGAAGGGCGCCAAGATGAAAATTTGAATTCGTGCACTTTCATGGTCATGACACTGGTAGTGACAATCCATGATGATCATTGTCATGATTATAACAGTGGTGGTGACTGCCTTCATGAACTTTTGAAGAATTGCACATTTGATTTTTGTAATTTTGCTAGAAAATTTTTTCTAATGATTGAAATTTGCTAGTGACCACTTATAATGAAGATTCTTATCATTTTTTACCAAATCAGACTTCAGTTCTTGATAAAAAAATATGATCTTCCATTTCCCAGTTTGTCACAGTCATGTCACCACTCATGACTGCGCAGCAGACTTAATAAAGTCAAAGTGCTGACTTTTCATAGCTTGACTTGTGCAGTTATGATCATGATGCATTCGTCATTGCTTGTGCCATAACTGATTATTGCAAATTTAATTATCCTGAATATAAACACTTAAACACACAGATTAAATATAATTTTACTTAATTACTTTTGACCATCAAAAAATTATTGTTTTAACCCCTCAAGGTTCAACAGTCTCCCTTTTTTTATAGTAAAAAACAATTATGTACAATTAGGTTAAAAATTGGAAGGAATAACTCCCTCATAAAATAAGCCTAAAATTAAAAGGGAGAATTGTTATTTCCTCAATGTTTTGACCTAATACACTATTTCATCCCTGACTTTTGAAAAATATTTATTCATCCCTGACAAAGGGATAAATTAGTGTTAACTGTTGCAAATATCAGGGATAAATAAATATTTTTTCAAATGTCAGGGATGAAGTAGTGTAATGGCCAAAACACAGGGAAAATAGTAATTATCCTAAATTAAAAAGGATAAACATACAAAAATGCCCTTAATGTTTATACCCCGGGCAGATTGGCCCTGAAAGATTTTTTAGCTCAATTAGACACAAAAACTTAAAATTATATCACTCTAGACCCCTCCTTTAACAGAGTCATTTACTGTCGTTATGTTGGTGATGATGTCGCAAAAATTAGGTCCCATATCCCCAAAACAAACGCTTCAATGAGAGTTCCCATTCTTCTTCCTTATTTCTGACTTTCAACGAGTATGAGGAACTTGTGCAATGGATATGGCTAAAGGTTTACTCTCAATAATCACCACAACCTCATCAACCCATTCAACAATAGTATTAATGATGATGATGATATCGCAGTCATCCACTCTCCCTTGAGCAGTCAACACTAGAGGAGATGATATTACAGTTGAAGTTAGAAGAGGAAATTTTTTTAACAAAAAGGCATAATATATACATGGCCCCCTGTACTTGTCATTTTTTGTCATTTTGACACCTCAACTTATAGTTTTACCATTTTGACACATGAACTAAGCTAAAATAAAATTTTGAAACCCCTGTAAGCACATGTGGCACAGAATAGTGAATCAACATGTGCCACATCATCAGGGCTTAACTCAGTAAAAACTATAAGTAGAGGTGTCAAACTAACAAAAAGTGATAAGTAAAGGGGATAATAGATGCATTATGCCATCATATCAGTGCAAACTAGTGCATTTTAGCCAAGTTTAGGTATTAAAATGCAAAAGTATAAGTTAGGGTGCTAAACTAACAAAAAGTGACAAGTACAGGGGGCCATGTATATATTATGCCAAAAAAATTTAAGATAATAAGTTGAATGAGTGCAATGATAAGTGCAGTGAGATATGGTATGAAATGACAACCATGAATGAATCATATACATGGATTTATTTTACACTATGGTTCAATCAACCTCGAGCCATCTCTCATAGCAATGTGCACGCATCAACTGCAAAGTTGAGAGCACAATTGTTGAATCTGGGAAGATGTATCATTTGACTGTGGATAGACCTGGCTTTTCCCATTACTCAACCATGTCAAGTTGAATTGATTCTCGAATTCGCTTGACTGGAAGAAATAATAACAGAGTCATAAATGAAAATGAAATAAGAGAGAAAAGAAATTACATCGTAGCAGTAGTATATAAGCACTGTGAAACAAAATGAATGTGTATTGCACTGCCTCATACAATTCCTTTGTTTGATAGGTTAGATATACATCAAAAAGGTATTTAGTGCAAAAAGCAAACAGAATTATTAGACGTGGAACAAAACAAAAGGAAAATTCAGAAACACTTGATTGATTTCTTTAAGGAAACAATTGAAATATCATTAACATTTGGTAAAAAAAACTAAAGAAACATCAAAACTACACCACATGTGTATGCACAAAACCAAGCGCATAAACTGATAAAAAAAATTAGGAGAAAGACTTGCGTCAAAGCCATCAAAACTAATACCTACAGCCTTTTGTTAAGCTGATCTAAATCAGATTTCAACAATCATTAGTCCTTTCTTTCTTTGATTCCTCAATTTAATCCCACAATTCATTAATCTTTAGATCCATAGCTTTATAGTCATAGGTTTCCATTGCAGACTTCATTACTTCTAAACTCTTCATTGCTTACCCAAAGGTTTCCATATCAGCTACCATTAACGGATATGCATTCTTCATTAGTGACATCTTTGAATCGGGAAATACTCGATGCATCCAAAAAAGCTCCAAGAGAAAGATTTCTTTCAATAATGTGAGAAAAATTTCATCAGTGACATCTTATTCAAGTTCTTGATTATTGATGCCTTCAGATCCCTGTAAAATCATCCCTACCTTTCATTTTATGGATTCTTTCCTACTTAATTTCACATGTGTTGCCTCAAGTAAATCAGCAAACCTCTTAATTACCATAGAATTTTCACCTTGAGATATCCATTTGAGTGCATCGATAAGAACTTCAAACTTAGCCATCACTTTTGCCATCCTCCGACTTCAAGACCAAGAGTGATACCTAAACTGATGGGTCTAGAAGTGACGCGAATGCTGTTACTGCAACTCGCAAGCAGCAGATCAAAGAAGGATCATGAATCCACCTTTTAATGTTGTATCCAAGGGGGGCTTCGTAGAACATGGATTTACTACTACTTCTACTACTAGACTTTTTCTTCCTACCTTTTCATTCCATTAGATCATCCAGTCCTTCCTATTCAATCCACCAAGCAAAAAATACACAGAAGTTATCACCCAAAATCAAGATTGAAACTTTCATTAAAATAACTTTTCCATTTCTTCTAGCGGAGAATCTAATATCACCACCACTGTCACCACCTGCTTTCTTTGTGAAAAATCAAGAAACACAGAAACGTCATGGCATCCTTTCATGCATCAGAGCTTGACTCCGGTGCCACTGACTCTGTTGCATTATCCCTTTGATCCTTTGAACACTTTGGCTCTCATAATGCTCGTGTCTAATTCATGCAAAGAAATGGAAAATTTTTGTAAAGAAAAAAGAATAAGTTTTTTTATTTAGGGGTTTTGATTTCTGGGGAAGAAATTAGAGTTTTGATTAAAGTAAATTTATTTTATTTTAATTAGTTTATTAAAATAAAATTGAAGAAATTGGAGCACCATAACCCAGAAACGCCACATCATCTACTTCTGCCACATTAGAAAGAAGAAGAAGGAAATTCTAGTTTTGTGGGACCCAACTTCTGCCACATTATTCACTAACCTAATGGTAAAAAATGTTCTATTAAATGAGGGGCCTAAAATGACATAATTTTGAAATCTCATGTCTAATTTAGCCCAAAAAATCTTTTGGGGCCAATCTGCCCCTGGACATAAACATTAAGAGTTTTTTTGTACCTATACCTAATTAAAAATGCAAAAATCAATTAGTAAGCCCATTTTGCATATTTGAGCATCAAGTCATCGATAAATAGAAATCATATGTAAATTGATGTCATGATCTCCACAATAACAATAAAAAAAAATCAGCATCAATGAGAAGCATGATATTCATAACCATAGACTGTTCAGCTAGTAACTGTCATTATCCATAATCCAATCATGACCATGAAATAAAGATTATAGCCTGTGATAAGATCATTGATCCAAAAATAACAAAACCACAACCATAACCAAGACTCAATAATCATAACCTGCAGAATATAATTTGTCACAAATCATCCATAACCAAAAGAGTAGTTCCAAAATATCAATCAACAACAATAATTCCAAAAAGACATCCGTAAACCTAAAAGGATATCTATACTAATAACAATTCACAAGATCAATATTCAATAACCAAATCAAAAAAAAAAAAAAAATATATATATATATATATATACACACACTATGAAATAAGGATTATAGCATGTGATAAGATCATTGATCCAAAAATAACACAGTCACAACCATAACCATGACTCAATAATCATAACTTGCTGTAGACGGCGGGATTTAGCGCGCGCCCAAGTTTATTGCAACCGCGATACTGTTTGAGCTCAAGGCTCTAGGGAACACACTAACCACTGTCACAAAGACATGGCGTGGAGATGAGGAGTCGCCACCCAGGGTAATAACTGGGAGAAAATGAAAGTGGTGGTAACTCGATTCTCTAATACAAGCTAGCACCACAACCAGGAGTTCTGGATACGGAATACCAACTTCTTTTAGTCTTGTGTTCATTTAGATTTATTTTATTAATTATTGTCTTATTCCCTAATTACATGCACTTTCATTAAACCCTAATTCGAACATCCATCTAACCCTAAGGCAACCAATCAATGAAAAAGCACATACCTGACGTGTTACAGAGCATTTGCCTATAACACTGAATCACGCGACATTGTTTTCATCGTCCCATGATGTGAGCTTTGACGCTGCAATCTATAACTGCTCGAAAATTTTAATTGAAAACACACTATACTCTGACGTATAGTGTTGAATTGGAAGTACACTACACTCGCTCGTGTAGTGTTGAGATACACTATACTCGGTCGTATAGCGTTGAATTGGAAAAGACACCACACTCGGTCGTGTAGTGTTGAGATACAC
>CATIWM010292853.1:0-18812 GCA_949671775.1 Mallotus repandus
TGTGTAAATTCGTATATATGTATACTTATTTATTTATTTATTTAATTACTTATTTATTTAAGGTAATGGTTATCTTAAATAAATAGGAAATTTATTTCTGATTTAATATTTAAAATAAAATCAGAATTAAAAGTGGTACATACCTAAAGGACCTTTTGGTAAGTGAAACCCTAATTGAGAAGTCTATAAATATATCATGTTCTCTAGGGTTTCATATACGTCTATCACTTTAGCCACCTAAATTCGTTCTCTCCCTTTTTGAGAAAAATGAAAAACACAAAGTTCTTTTATTCTTGATTTATTGAGATAATCAAGAAGGTGCTAGCACACAGATTCATTTTGAGTCAGGGGCTATTCGTGTGGATACCAGTAGAGGACATATCCTTTTGGAGACGTCTCAATTTGATCAAAGAAAGCAAAAAGCTCGAGGTACGGTGTCACCGGTGTGAACCTCCTCTCTCCCTTCCAGCAATCTAGCCTCTAGTTGCGATTGTGGTAAGATTTTAAAACCCAAATTAAATCAGTTAATCGAATTACATGGATCCAAGTTCGGGTTTATGATAAAAATTTTAAATTTCTACTGTGTATAGTATCACGAATCCCAACACCAACTCCATAAAAGCTTACCAAGCACTAAGTTGAGGGGATTGAGATTGTAATGGCTTCAATAACATTATACCCACATAGATCATCAGAGAGAGATTTCATGCAAAGTTAAAACTTTAGGCCATACCTTAAGAAGCTCTTCGTTACCTAAGTAACATTTTATCACCAACCATCATCAAAGGCTATTTCACTAAACATTGATGACTGAGCGTTCAAGTACCAATATCCGAGCATCGAAGCACCAATGCCTAGGAGCGGATGGGCATCTGATTTTGTGTCGTAGCTCTACTTTTATATGAAACAAGCATCAAGCTAAATAGATAATTATGGATTCATATATTACTAAAGATTGAGACCATAATGGTTGAATATAAGCACCAAAAATCAAGTATAGCATGATCAAGACTTGATTTGTATATTCTCTCGGAGATAGTTACACTTTTTGTTGATAGATCAACGTTTGAGATTCTTAGATCATGAGCATCAAACTATCATCAAGCACCCCATTAAACACAAACTATAAGGCACCAACTTTATAAACACTTTGACTCTGAGCAATGGTTAGTGAAAGGTAACCGAGCATTGAAGCCTTGGATATCCGAACAAGAACTCTGAACGAACATCGAATATAAAAAATCCAAGCATCAAAGTTTAAGAATAGTTGAATAGAAGTTATGATAAAAAACTAATGTCGTATAAATGTTCAGATTGCAGTATTCGATGCTCACTATAGTCCCATCAGAATCTATGGATGAAACTACCATTAATGGACACCTTTAATGGCTAGCGATTGTTTTATTGCTCAATGTAGTTATGTTACGAACATAGCTATGCTAAAAAATAAAAAGTGAAAGTTGATGAAAAAAGAAGAAGACAGTTCTTAAATGAGGGTGATTCTTGAACCATGAGTTCAACATCAAGAGTTCTGGACACCTTCTAGGCTTGGAAAACCATTCTATCATGTGAAGACATGAGTCTTGAACACATCCAAGTAAAAAAAACAAACAGAAAGATAGGCTGAGAGTCAAAAAGACAACGCAGGGAAGGAACTTGAACAATAATAATTCTCGGATCAAAAGCATTTACCGAGTACCGAGTATCAAATCATAGATATAGCCAAGTATCCAGGTCTGATTCTCAGATTCATAACTGAAAGGTTCTCATTAACCCCAGTGAAGAACATTTTTCTTAGTTTATTCAAGATTTTTCCAAGTCAGGCAAGACGAGTTAACCAAATTCCATGAGTGCATCATGCCTGAATCTAACTTAAAAAAGAAAGTCTATAAGGACAAGAGAAAGAAGTTATGAGCAAGAGTGGTTTCGGGATCATAGGTTTATCTACACCGAGCCTTAGGGTACCAAAGATCATAAGCTCAGTTCTAAATATTTAGCAACCACCAAAGCACCAAACATCCATCACTGTAATCTGAAAATTGTCAGATACCAGACTTCAAATCAATAAATTCATTTTATTTTTAATGAAATAAAGCTGACCTTGTTGACCCATTTGAAGTCATCAAAGACCACAGGGTTGCTATCTAATAAGCTCCACAGTTAACCGACAACTCCATATAAGCAGTGACCCCTACCAAGCATTGAACATCGAAGATTCGAGCATCTGAAACTCAAAGATAGTCAGACATCAAGGTTTGATTCTCAATTATCCAAGAGTCAGACATTTGGGTATAAGTTAAAATCCTCATTTTATTTTATTTGAAATAAGTGTTGAACTTTGAGCAACGAGCATAAAACACCAAGCAATTACTGAGCAACCAAGTACCAATATCATAAGCAAATGTTCAGTAGCTCCACCTCTAATCCAATGATGATATAACATGTTAATCTTAAAAAATAGGCAGCAGGAAACACAATTTGTTCTGAAGTAAAGGCCAGTGCATGGCTCTATGCATGGACTTAAATAAATCAATGCAAGACTTGCAAGACCTCGATGCGTGGACGAGGTAGAAGAAGTGGTTTGTTTGCCCGGTCATAAGGGAGTCAGATCCTTACTACCAGAATATATACACTTCTATAAACTGACCATATCAAAAATCTCTTTTTGAAGATTCTCATAACAACTAACAAACAAGTCAGAAATAGATAAGCCATAACTTGGCCATAGCTCCGAGAGATAGACACACATGCAGTATCGAATTCCCTTGAACTCTAGTCCAATAGCAGGACTTGGGCATACAAGCTAATAAATTTTTGAGTAAATTATTTATTTTTATCATAGCTAACAAAGTTGCAAACTATGCTCAGAACGGTCAAATATCAGAAACCGTGTCAAGTTATATTGACACAAATAAGCACGAGGACAATAATTAATGACACCCTGATGATGAGAGCTTGTGTCCCATAAAGGTTCACAAAGCATGGCCTACCTTGAATAATATATGATGAAGTCTAATCCCAATTGTATACGAATTTAACATTGGAATCAAATATGAGAATTGGACATTCAGATATATCAAGACATTCTTGGGGAATGAATTAAAGGCAGAACAAGGTGCCAAGGAAATGAATACATAAACTCAAACAGTAATAAAGATTTTCTTGGAAAGTCATATTACATAAACAAAAGATTATGGAGAGACTTTTAGATATTCAACAAAAACTAAACAACTTTAATGAAAATAAATATTCGTTAAACTCGAAGGCAGGACAAAAGCACATCAAAGACAAGTTCTCTTCTTTCTCAATTGTTTATTTTCATTATTTTCACATCTCTTTTATACTCATGGAATAAGTGCAACTTGTCACATAAACATATTTACACAACCATAAGTAAGCACGCTTACACATCTATACATAGATGTTCATCCATGAATACATGATTATTATCCATACAAAACATGCACCAATCATATTTGTATATTTGTTATACGAGGACTGATCATCAATTGATATCAATTAAACGATCCCAAAATTATTGTTCTTTTGTCTATCGTTACAGATAAAAAAAGTGTATTTGCTGAGGATGCTACTTTAAGCACTAATCAGTCTAAATAATCATATATTTTGATCATCTTACTCGATATCAACATGCAAAAATTGTCAAATAACATCAGATGCATTGTTAAGCAACACTAATATAAACAATCACTCATTTGTGCTTAGACGACAAATGGTGGCTCCCGCTCAAAACCGGATCATACAACACATAGGCAAATCCTACTCTATAGTAGATCCTTGTTAATGAAAATTTCAAAGAACATTCAACAAGGGAAATTCAAGAAGAGAGTCAACTATATCCACTACACAGCCAAATATATTAAGTCAAATTCCAAGACAACCTAGCCAACATCATGCAGTATCCTCTATTCTAGAAACTATACAAACCTGGTCTTTCATTTGAACTAACAAGCTCATCTCATGACTTAGATTTGATAAACCTAAATTTGGACGTTCAAAGCCTACATTTAATCATTTCTCAACCCTCACAAAATTACTATCTTATATTATTGAATTTAGCTAAAGATTATTGAACTTAGCTAAAGAGCTCAAACTCACTACTAGAATCACAAAAATCATTTCTTTTTGTAAAAATGCTACAAACAACAATGCTCAGCAAAATTAATATATCATCATTAGCAAATATGTTCAACATCAATCATTATTATTGCTAGACAGTTGTCCTTAATAAAGTTATCAAAATACAAAGTCGAGCAACATTGAAATATTTCTTTAGATCTCGGGTCACTCTTCAGCACCGAGCATCTCATAAAATTGAGTATATATGGAAACTCACACCCTCAGATCGCTTTTTAGTACCGAGCTTCTCAAAGTTGAGTATATATGGAAACTTGCACCCTTAGGTCACTTTTTAGTACTCAGGTGAAGTCTCAGGTGGATTTTCAGTACTAAGCTTCTCAAAGTCAAGTATATATGGAAACTCGCACCCTCGGGTCACTTTTCGGTACTCAAGTTTAAGTCTCGGGTAACTTTTTAGCACTGAGCTTCTCAAAGTCAAGTATATATGAAATCTCACACCCTCAAGTCACCTTTTAGTACTGGAGTTCACTTTCAAAACTCCAGCATTAGCTGGTCTAATTTTGCATATTATAATAACATTAGTGGATTAATCCCTCGGGACGTTTTATTAACACCAAGCATCTATAAGTTTAGCTAGCATCTCCTTATTATTCTACTCTGATATTGTGATTCTATGACTTAGTATACTAAGCATCTCAACATTTGTGACTGAGGTTGGCCACCTCAAGTCATTTTTTAACAATAGCAGAGAATTCAAACAAAGTTATTATCTCGGTGCAGAAGTCACCCACTGAATTACTTATCATCATTCATATTGATTCTTAAAAATTCAGAAATCTCGGACAATGTTTGGAATTGTGAAGAAATCTTTAAACCTTAACCAGCTCTTAATTAAAGCATTCATCAAATGTACGGTTTCTATAACACTCACAGCAAGCAAAGGAAAAGATTTTGTCTCCTGAAATTAATATATCATCATCATTAAAGATGTTCAAACTCAACATCAATCATTATTCTGGCTAGATAGTTATCCTCAACAAAGTTATCAAAATACAAAGTCAAGCAACATTGAAATATTTCTTCAGATCTCGGGTCGCTCTTCAGTACTGAGCATCTCATAAAATTGAGTATATATGGAAACTCGCACCCTCAGATCGCTTTTCAGTACCGAGCTTCTCAAAGTTGAGTATATATGGAAACTCGTACCCTCAGGTCACTTTTTAGTACTGAGGTGAAGTCTCAGGTGGCCTTTCAGTATTGAGCTTCTCAAAGTCAAGTATATATGGAAACTCGCACCCTTAGGTCACTTTTCAGTACTCAGGTTAAGTCTCGGGTCACTTTTCAGCATCGAGCTTCTCAAAGTCAAGTATATATGGAATCTCACACCCTCAAGTCGCCTTTTAGTACTGGAGTTCATTATCAAAACTCCAGCACTAGTTGGTCTAATTTTGCATGTTATAATAATACTAGTGGATTAATCCCTCAAGAAATTTTATTAACACCGAGCATCTACAAGTTTAGCTAGCATCTCCTTATTATTCTACTCTGATATTATGATTCTAAGACTTGGTATACTAAGCATCTCAATGTTTGTGATTGAAGTTGGCCACCTCAAGTCATCTTTTAACAATAGCAGAGAATTTAAACAAAGTTATTATCTTCGTGTAGAAGTCACCCACTGAATTACTTGTTATCATTCATATTGATTCTTAAAAATTTAGAAATCTCAGACATAAATATCTGAGTAGACTTTCAGGAGGGACTCTTGATACCCCATATCAATGTCCTATTCTTATAAGGGTTATAATCCCTAAAGAGGAAGAATGCTTAAATAAGAAGAAAGCTTGATAAGGAAGTCTATTCTCTCCTAAACAAGGCAATCCTACAACTATAAGGAATCCTATTCCTAAGAGGTTTGAGAAGGGAGAATGATTGAATAAGAAGAAAGCTTGATAAGGAAGTCTATTCTCTCCTAAACAAGGCAATCCTACAACTATAACGAATCCTATTCCTAAGAGGTTTGAGCTAATCTCTCACTATATATACATCTCATATCATTCATGATCATTAATCTTCACACATTCAACCATCCTACATCAAGGCATCATATTCTACACCATTCTCATCACTCCATTATCCCATAAACACTCCTTCTACATTATTCTATCATTGCTCTACTTTCCTTGCGTTATTATTATTTCTTCATACAAATACTGACTTAATATTTGGAGTGTTTGTAGGGGAAACCCCACCCCTTTCACCTGGCTTCCTCGTTGATGCAGGTTCCACAACAAGATATCAATTCCGAATTGTCAGTAGTGTTATTATTAATAATTAGCAGGAAAATACAGGTTTATTTATCTGTGTAAGTGAAATGCCACAGCGGTGAATCCCGCTCTCAATAAGTTCAAGGATTTTCTCTTGGGTTCAAAAGAGTTGGATCATTTTTTAGCAATTCAGTTCTCAGCTGATGCTTGCCAAAATGCACAACTAAAATGTGCTTGTTATTGTTGAAGCTTTTAAGTGTTTTGTTCTTCAATTATTTAAAAGTAATAATTTCTCAATTTTCGTTTTAATCTTTGTTATTTGATTCCGTTTTGTAATATATATAAATTTTATGGAATTTTAGAATCTAGATTTGGAGCAAGCTATATCAGAAATTGTTGAAACATAAAAGGAGATAAAGAACAAAAAACAATAGAGTTTCTACACAAACAAAAATTCAGAAGTTGAAACACAAAAACAGAAATTTTTTCTTCTTTTTCTTCTTCATTTTCATCATACACACACTTTTTCTTTGAGACTCTCTACTCTACACTGTTCTCTCTTGTTCACACACACAACATTTACAACAGCCCCTATTTATAGAAGAAAGTTCACTTTTGAGTCAATGATAAATACCAGCCAACACTTAGATTTTGTCTCCTTAACTTAAGGATCACCGCACATTTACAACTAACATTTTTTAGAAGAAAATATCTCATATTTTGTGGCATAATTTCAGCACTCTCTAACAGAAATGAAAGTCATCCACATCGCCCTCAGCAAAGGAAAGGTAATTTTTGTTTTAATTAATGCTTAGTTAGAGATTTTTTTTTATTGGAATTTTTATTTATTAGTGTGGTTTCGTTGTGTTGAAGGGATCAACATGTACTTTCACAGAATCTACACTGAGAAATTGTAGTTTTTTCACTGAACTTTTCACATCTACCTCACCTTATTGGTGTTCGAGAAAGATTTCGTTTGGATGGGTGAGTTTTTAGCTTGATTTTTATTTTATTACTTTTGCATTTGCTGTTTGTATCATTCGGTTGGGTGAATAATGATTCATCGAGTAAGGACTAAGCAACTCTGACATTATTAGTGTGTTCCGATATCAATCCTGTTTCGCTGCTAAAATGATGCCATTCTGCATTTGAAATGGTTAAGCATTGTTTGCTTGGTGATTTTATATATTTTCTGGCGTCTTGTTGGCTGCTGCAGTGAGAACATTTCTGAAGATAAGTTTTTACAATATTTTTGGTGGTGATATATATGATAGACTAAAGGTGAATTATCTCCGTCACCCTTTTTTTTCAGTAGATTATTTGGATCAGATAAAGCTGTTGGCTACTGATGTCCATGTCTGGGAGAGTTTGAAAGGTGATGAAAATGGACGTTTTTAGACTGACAAGTTTTTCATTTATTTGTGAGCAAGGGAACTTGATGAAGTTCCACCTCTTGGAGAGGATTATAAATTAATTTTAGAAGAAGAAACTCATATTCTTTGTGAGATTTGGAAATTTCACTCTTGAGTGTAACAAACACATCATAAGAAATTTCTGCTACCAGATTGGTATATGACAATAATGATTCAGTACTAATTGATACTGGTGGTGGTCTTTGCATGGTCTAATCTTTTTGAAAAATTTAGCGCAGTGCTAAAGCTTGTTTGTGCGGTTATGGCTGCTAAATATATTTAGTGGTGCGATTTAGTTAAATATTTTGCATCTCAAAATTTTTTGAGATATGATTATTTGGGGGTCCTAAATGCAATGCTAAAAAGAGAAACTGTTCACAAAAAGAACTCTTGCCTTTAAGTTATTTGCATATATGTATATATTGAAATCTACCATGTGGTTCCATTATGAACTTTACCATTGGACTGTTGAATTTGAAGATAATTTGCTTAAACAACAAACCAAAAAATTTGCTAAATTAATTGGGAAAGAACATATGATTTTTAAACCTTTTACAGTTGACAGTCCACATTACAAGTTCAAGAAAAGAACAGAACAAAGGTAAAGGAAACAATGTTTGGAATAGTGAGGAAATCTTTAAACCTTAACCAGCTCTTAATTAAAGCATTCATGAAATGTACGGTTTCTATAACACTCACAGCAAGCAATGGAAAAGAACAGGAATTTGTGTCACCCTTGAACTTTACCCGATAAAGGGTGCAGAGATTATCATAGAGCATGGTTACCCTCTAGAATTTGAGAAGTTGGGAAGGTCTATTGGCAACAAAGAAGTCATCAAAAGAGTGGGAGACGGTACAAAGAAACATTAATGTGCAGTTCACAAAGTTGCTGCAGTAAATCAATATGGGGGAGTGTAGATTTAATAAGACGGTTAAAATGCTGTTTGTGCTGTTTCATATATATATATATATATATATATATTATTAGTCACTGTTTTATTTTCTTTTGTTAGTCTCCAATTTTGTTGTTAAGTCTTTTTATTTTTTTATTTTTTTTGCTTCAAGTTAATAATGGATTTCAGGTGAGCATGATGGCACTTAAATTGCAGTTTACATCTATCCTATCACTTGCAGCTACCCGTGCATCTGCTGGAATCACAATTTTCTACACCAGAGACTTGCATTGCTGCAAAGCACCACCTTATTTCCCATGCAGCAAGTTCTAAATCTCCATTGCCTTTGCATTTGTCTCATGGTTTCTCCTTACGATATCTTCGCTTGTTATGTTCTGGCTTTTGACCAACGTTTAAGATTATGAATTAATCCAGCACCCATCATACTGACATTACCTTGTAAATACTGTTATTTCTGGAATATTTTCAGTTTTCCTGGAAATGTCAGAATCATCCCTTCTCAGGCTTCTCTGTGGCATTTTTTTTTCCAATCAACAAGTTTTGTTTGTTCCTATTATTGGAGGCTCTTTCGTGGCTTCATCAGAAGAAGTTAGACAATCTCTTGATTGAGTCTGATTCTCAAGTTACTATCAATCACATTAGGAGATCCAGCTGCATATTTCCTTATGGAATTATTCTTGAAGATTGCAAGCATTTAGCACGATCTTTTGCTAGTGTGCAGTTTCGCTTTGTTAGACGGTCAGCTAATGTAGCAGCTCATAGTTTAGCTAAAGCTGCTATTTCTTTGTCAGATTGTGGGGAGTGGTATCTAAACCCTCCAGATTTCCTTGTTGATGTTCTCTTTGCCGATATTTCTTAATGATAATTTCTATTCCTGTTAAAAAAAAAAATTAACACCAAATTTTTTTCCTGTTCTTGTGAGGCCAATTAAGAGATGTTTCGGTCCTTCAACTAACTTTTTTTTTCCCTTTTTTGGGTATGAAAGAAATCAAAATAGTTCTGTGGTAATGTTCTTGTTGGCTATGTAGTGATGGTCCTTGTGGAAAGTGGAAACTATGCCTGTCACACCTCATCCTCTATCGCAAAGATGAGTATGACTATAAACCAAAACTTTTGGAACCACCAGGATCATTATACACAAAATACTATTAAGTATCATTACAAGACTTACTGTGCACCAAATACAAGAGTAACTATTTCTTTAACTACACAATAACCTTTAAGGCTTCTCTAAAAAAATTTATCCAAAAACAATCGGAGTTCGATGGCTCAACCTCCACTAAAGTTGATAAGTGCTCACAATGATCTATTAGTCCACAAAAAGTGTCTGAAAAATGATAAAATGGAGGGAATGAGAACGAATACTCAGTGAGAGGATAAAAGTATAACAAAGGGGAACATACATTTAGTTATTATCTCACATCTTAAGAATTAAAATGTTTCATATAAAAGTCAAACTCAAATCATTCAAACAACTTGAATCATGATAAATACACCAAAAACAATGATGAGTTCATCAAGCAAACTTTATGGCAAATCAATTCACAAACTCATTCTTAAATCATGTTCTAAATATATAGAATGTCATTAAAATAGTCAGCTAGCTATTCTGAGCATTTCCATCACAAAACTCAATCTTATCGAGAGCTTAAATCAGAACCAAGTAAAGCATAGTCAAAACATAAACTTGTATACACTCATAGTTGTGTCCTATAAATCCTTATCAACTCTAGGCGCTGATTGTCTCATCTCACAGCCCAAAGTGCAAATCCTCGTCATACGCATGCGCAGAGACAATACCCTTAAAAGTGCGATAATATATTTCATTTAAGCACCCACCATTCAAGGTGTGATTTCATAGGCAACATCACTGAGTGCATACCATTTATCCAAACATCATTTAAACTCATTTCTCATATAATAGCATTAAAACCAAAGTAACAACATATGTTCCTAATAAACTAGAAAATACACTTTTGCAATCACCAAATGAGAGAGAGTTTGAATGAAACTCATTTTGCAAACATATATAGAGTAGATTTAAAACTACGATGTTATACCATTATCCACTCACCTGGAATTGTTAATACAAAAGACTAATCAGATGCACCCGGTCGATTTTCTACGTTGTAGCTGGATGCGACTCCTATAGAGACATTTAAGAAATGATAAAATGAGATTCTAAGCTCACTAATAAAATTCTACTCAACCTATTTGATATACATTTTCTCATGTTGATGCAAACTGGATTTTCAGCTCTTATCTCCTTTACTCTGTTATGACAGATTTCAGGGGCAATTTCGAAAAATTTATAGGAATTGTAGAGATAGAATTTGATGCTCAAATTTTGAAAAATGCTATATCTTTATGTCTAGTATATGCCATAAAAATTTCACTTAAATTTGATGACCACAAAGAAATTTATAAAGCTTGAATTGCAATCAGCTTAGTTTCTTTTACAGATTGAGCATTAAAAAATATGGCTTTGTTTGACCTTCATACAGGGAAACCCAGATCTGACACAAAACTAAAAAAGTTATAGATAACTCTTGAAATTTTCCATAGAATCAAACCATGCCTAATTTGGAGTTTTATAGCTCAAGATATAAACAAAATACCAAAGCTCTAAAATTCTGGAAAACAGTCCTGAATTTTCAGCTTGCAATCCTAACAAAGTTTCCACCTTTCTAATGATCATCACAATCACAAATTCCATGATTCTTATGTTTACAAAATCAAATCTACAAATTTTACCTAATTTGAGTTCATACCCAATTCTAAAATCAACTTTAATTCAACATGTAATCAAGTTTCTAACCAATTCATTACTAGTTCATGATTATAGAATCAAGACTTCCTTAAATTCTTAACTTACCTAATCATGAATTTAGCTCATGTTGAACTCAAAATCCATCTAAGAACCACTTTTAAATCATCTAACTTTCAAATTATAATCAGTTTAGTGCCTAGAAAACTTACTTGCTCGAATTTTGATTGTGAGAGAATCTTGATTACTCCATAGTTCTCCCCTTGATATCAGCTTTTAGTATGAGATTTCATATTCCTATAGCTTGTTTAACTTGACTCAATTTTCTCTTCAAAATGTAAATTTTTTATCCCTCTCAATTCTACAACTTCTTTTCTTCTTGAATTAGAAATAGGTTGTGCTAATCCTCTCACAATTGTTAGAAAGAATTCTAAAATCATTACTTGCTAACCATGAAGAGTTTTTATTTTGGGAAAATGGATTTGTTGAGAGAAAATTATGAAGAAATGAAATGGGTTTA
This sequence comes from Mallotus repandus, assembly GCA_949671775.1. Classification (NCBI taxonomy): domain Eukaryota; kingdom Viridiplantae; phylum Streptophyta; class Magnoliopsida; order Malpighiales; family Euphorbiaceae; genus Mallotus; species Mallotus repandus. Next base: position 11,982 of record CATIWM010292853.1, read on the forward strand.
TAGGTTTTGAAGAACATGTGATGTTGCTTTAATTGTTTAAAGCATAAGACATAGGGCTTTTTTTTTCTTTTGTGCAGCATCTAATGTTGACACCTCTCCCTTCTACTACCTTCTTCTAAAAACTATCTTACCCAATGTGCCACATACCCCTTTTAATTTTTTTGTTATTATTATTGTTATTATTAGTAAATTCTAGAGCAAGGGTGTGACAATTTTCTGCCTCTTAAGAAATTTCGTCCTCGAAATTCGATGGGTACTTATCATAGTACCTTAACCAAATGAATCACCTTGTCATAACTTCATAACTTATTAGAGCCAATATCTTTTCTCAAAACTCTTCATATCACTACAAAGTTTCACAATTTTTTTTATTTATTTCTTAATCAACAACATATTTTTCACTAACAATAATCACTACCAAATTAACTAGCATACCATAAAATAAATGAAACTTCATTTTAGAGCCATAAGTTCATACTTTCAATAATATTATCATTCTTTTTGTCCTTCTTTCTTATACCATCATCAGTGTTCACCATCAACTAGCTAATATGCTCAAGCATAAGTCACTTATGCTATTTTTTTGTAACTGCTTAGTCGCTTATTTTCATGCAATTGCTTTCCAAATTCCAAACTTCATTTCCATTGTCACATTACACGTACTCCATCTATTATTATTTAAAACCAACTCTTAATTAACTTGCTCTTCACTCCTTACAGCCTTATGCAAATTAAGCATTCCTTTATCTTTTCTTATACTAATTATATATATTATTTATTAATAAAAATCACCACAAATTTTGCTTTTATACCTCACGATAAATTAAACTTGCTTTTCAAACTTTGAGTGTACAGTTAATCAATATAATTATCTCTTCTCTTTCTTACTTTTATAATCACCTCTTTTTCTTAAAACTCTACATTTTCAATCATCATAACTAATAGCTTCTTCTCACCATTCTTCTTCCCATTATATAATAGTTTATTAATTTCCTTCTTTATTCCTTCCAATGGTCATATTCCTATACATAATGGCACATTTAACATTTTTTTTCAGAACTTGATTACATCCACCGGTCATCCAAATCTTATAATAGATTTTCAATATATATAACAAGTTCTAATTTGCTAGATTATTAATTCACCATCTAATAACCACAAGGTTTTAATGTTTCCTATTATCATCAAAACCCATCAAACTTATACTCACTATTTATCATCATAAATATTAACTTCGGGGATATGATTTATCATTCGAGCTTTCCTTTTTTCATACTTATTCAATTCATCATCAATTTGAAATCTAATCTAAGATTTGTCTATCACGCTTCCACATCATGATTCTGATTTATTATGTTATTTGTATGTTAAGCTTAACACCCTCAAGGTATCTAATATCATTTGTATGATGCAAGTTCATCTCGAACCTAAGGTTTTAACTCAACCTTGAAAATATATACCCATTCCTTGATAATTTAAACAATTAATTCCTTTGGTAAGGTTTTCTTATAACTAAGCTTTTAGTTTTCGTAGGTTAAAGCAAATCTAGTTAAGGTTTTAATTCCAAGTTCTATTTTCTATCTTCACATACCACTATCTTGTTGTATTTATATCTCATATAATTTATGAATTGTGCACATAGCACCATATAAAAATCATTCTTACTCATTAAATTCTTGTGATTCACATTCACTTATGTAACTATTATTCCACTATACATTTATCTCATATATTTTATGAGTTATGTACGTATCACCATAGAATTTCCCCTTTCACTACTAAATTTTCTATAATTTATACTTATTCCACATTGTCATTGTTATATCATCACTCAGTCAAACTAAATAACAAGTTCAAACTCACCTACACATTTCACTTTCTTATCCAAACTTCCTTATCTCTGCTCCTTACTAAGTGGAACAAATCTCCCTCGAGTGCTTATATAAATTATCATAAAATATTATTCCATTATTTCCTATAATAGGGTCTCAATCATTATTATAATTCAACTCTTATATAATAAAATAGAATAAAACACTCTATTATACTAATGAATATAAATTTCATCTACTATCAAACTTAAAGTTCCAATAAATTTGTTAGCACCTATAATAGCAATTAACCATATATCCAAATCCCAAATCCTTATATCTCATCTTATTTTATAGTTTCCATTCTCATAGGACATATTCTGATAGATTATCTTCACCTACACCTTATTTTTTTTATCACATATATCATCTTTGTATCACAAGGTGGAATAAATCAAGATATGATTCTACTAATTATAAATCTCATACCTAATAAACACACAATTCCAATAGACTCATTATTAGCTATAAATTTTATTGACTTGTAAACCTAGACCTCCACCTATGCTTCTACCTCTAGTTCTTGCCATCGTCCTAAAATCCAAAATCAAATAACTTCAATAATTTGTATCACTAAAGTATTGGTTCATTAACCAATATCCACAAAAATTTAATAATTTTTAATTCATACAAATCCATCAAACCTAGGCATCATAACTTATGCTCTGATACCAACAAATGTCACACCTCATCCTCTATCGCAAGGATGAGCATGACTATAAACTAAAACTTTTGGAACCACCAAGATCATTATAAAAAAAATACTACTAAGTATCATTACAAGACTTACTGTGCACCAAATACAATTAAGAGTAACTATTTCTTTAACTGCACAATAGGCTTTAAGGCTTCTCTAAATAAAATTATCCAAAAACAACCGGAGTTCATTGGCTCAACCTCCACTAAAGTTGATAAGTGCTCACAATAATCTACTAGTCCACAAAAAGAGTATGAAAAATGATAAAATGGAGGGAATGAGTATGAATACTCAGTGAACGGATAAAAGTATAACAAATGGGAACACACATTTAGTTATTATCTCACATATTAAGAATTAAAATGTTTCATATAAAAATCAAACTCAAATCATTGAAACAACTTGAATTATGATAAATAAACCAAAAATAATTATGAGTTCATCAAGAAAACTTGATTGCAATTCACAAACTCGTTCATAAATCATGTTCTGAATACATAGAATGTCATTAAAATCATCAATTAGCTCTTATGAGCATTTCCATCACAAAATTCAATCTTATCGATAGCTTAAATTAAAATCAAGTAAAGCATAGTCAAAACATAAACTTGTATACACTCATACTTGTGTCCTATAAATCCCTAGCAACTCTGGGCACTGAATCTCTCACCTCATAGCCCAAAGTGCAAATCCTTGTCATACGCATGCGCAGAGACAATATCCTTAGAAGGGTAATAATATATTTCATTGAAGCTCCCGACATTCAAGGTGTGATTTCATAGGCAACAACACTGTGTGCATACTATTTATCCAAACATCATTTAAACTCATTTCTCATATAATAGAATTAAAACCAAAGTAACATTATATGTTCCCTATTTACTAGAAAATACAATTTTGCAATCACCAAATAAAAGAGAGTTTGAATGAAAATCATTTTACAAACATATATGTAGTAGATTTAAAACTATGATGTTATACCATTATACACTTACTTGGAATTGCTGATACAAAAGACTAATCAGATGGACCTGGTCCATTTTCTACCATTGTAGCTGAATGCGACTCCTATAGAGACATTTAAAAAATGATAAAATTAGATTCTAAGATCACTAATAAAATTCTACTCAACCTTGTTGATATATATTTTCTCATGCTGATGCAAATTGAATTTTTAGCTCTTATCTCCCTTACTCTGTTATGGCAGATTTCAGGGCTAACTTCAAAAATTTTCTTGGAATTTTAGAAATATAATTTGGTACTCAAATTTTGTACAGCATTATTTCTATGTGTCTAGTATACTCTATAAAAATTTCAACCCAATTGGATTACTAGAAAGAAATTTATAAAGGCCAAATCACAATCAGCTCATTTACTCTGACAGATTGAGCATTAAAAAGTATGGCTTTACTCGACCTTCATACAGTTAAAATCAGCTCTAACTCAAAGCTAAAAATTTATAGAGAACTATTCAAAGTTTCCATATAATCAAACCACGCCCAATTTTTTGTTTTATAGCTCAAGATATAAACAAAATAATGAAGCTATAAAATTCTGGAAAACAGTCCTGAATTTTCAGCTTGCAATCCTAACAAAGTTTCCACCTTTCTAATGCTTGCTTATCACAATCACAAATTCCATTGTTCTCATGTTTAAAAAATAAAATCTACAAATTTTTCTTAATTTGAATTCATACCCAATTCTAAAATCAACTTTAATTCAACATGTAATCAAGTTTCTAACCAATTCATTACTTGTTCATTATTATAAAATCAAGACTTCCTTAAATTCTTAACTTACTTAATCATGACTTTAGCTCATATTGAACTCAAAACCCATCTATGAACCACTTTTAAATCATCTAATTTTCAACTTATAATCAATTTACTGCCTAGAAAGTTTACTTGCTCGAATTTTGATTGTGAGAGAATCTTGATTTCTCTATAGTTCTCCCCTTCATATCAACTTTTAGTATGAGATTTCATATTCCTCTAGATTGTTTAACTTGACTCAATTTTCTCTTCAAAACATAAATCTTTGATCCCTCTCAATTCTACAACTTCTTTTCTTCTTGAATTAGAAATAGGTTGTGCTAATCGTCTCCCAACTTGTTAGAAAGAATTATGAAATCTTTGCTTGCTAACCATGAAGAGTTTTTATTTTGGGAAAATGGATTTGTTGAGAGAAAATTGTGAAGAAATGAAATGGGTTTATAGGTTTTGAAGAACATGTGATGTTGTTTTAATTGCTTAAAGGAGAAGACATGGAGCTTTTTTTTTTCTTTAGTGCAGCCTCTAATGTTGACACCTCTCCCTTCTACTACCTTCTTCTAAAAACTATCTTACGCAATGTGCCACATACCCCTTTTAATCTTTATTATTATTATTATTATTATTATTATTATTATTATTATTATTAGTAAATTCTAAAGCAAGGGTGTGACAATGTCATTGCATATGCTTCTTAATACGGTTTCTCAAAGTTTTTTCTGCAAGTTAATAATATATCAATATAAAATTCATCTCGTATTTTAAGTGATTAAGAGAATTGAATTTTCTAAGTAAGATTTTGAGCTTAAGCTCGGTTCAATCCTAATTAATTGGAGTTCTATGGTTAATAAATTAAAAAAAAATTATATATTATTATTTTCTTTGTCAAAGAGAAATAAAATTAAAAATAGACAACTTAATATAGAGTGAATGTGATTTATTTTTCATAATTCTAAAGAAAATTTCTTGAGAAATTTTTGGCCTAGAATCGTTGACTGTAGATGTAATTAACATAACTTCATTTCTTGGTGACAGATTTGACACAATAAATGGACAAGCAATTGACAATAGAAACAGAAAATACCATAGCTGGCTAGGACTAGGACCCTTGAAAAGAACATAAAATTTTGCACAATAAAAAGGCAAAAATGTTATCGATTTCCACCTTCCACATCTTTCACATATATATCAACATACCGTAGGGGTGTGCAAAATATCGACCACCCAAATTTCTGAGACCGGTCCAAGCCGAAGAATCAAAAGCGGTTCAGTTGATTGAGTGTGTGGAAGGCGGTTCAGTCTGAGGATGCAAGAAATTCAGAGGTTTGATTTTCGGCTTGGTCTGAGTGATTAGAAAACCGAACAGTCCAAAAAATCAAAAAACAAAACGACGTTGTTTTGAACTAGGGTTATTAAACCCTACATATATATACATCTTATTTTCACTTCCTTATATCCCCTCTTCATTTCTCACCGCCTCCCCTTCTTCTAACCCTAAAATTCTCTCATCTTCTCTCTGGTTTTAACCTAGCTTCCTCCCTTTCTAACCCTAAAATTGTATAGTTCTTCTCTCTAGTTCTAACCTAGCCGCCTCTAATCTTCTATCTAACCCTTGAATCTGTTATTATCTATATATGCATGCATCATCCATAAACTCTTGTCTCGATGTCTCCTACCACGTTCGATTGTTAAATGATCTGTGTGACACACCAAATGATATGAGATTAATTGATCACTGATCTGTAAACTCTTCCCCTCTATTTGTGTTTAGTTTATTTCAGATCTCAATAATGATTTTGAGAGATATGATTTTAGATCAGTAGATTTGCGATCTGCGATCTTTGTTCTCGTTTTCTTTCATTTTATTTATGTAAGTTGTCTTCGTTGCTTATTTTTATGTTTGAGATTTCTATTATAAGTTTAACTTATTGAGATTTATGTTTCTTGTGTTTATATGTGATGTTACATGGAGATATGAAGGTGGAAGCCCTGTTATCTCACTGATCTATATGCTAGCAAGTAGAAACTAAAGGTGGAAGCTTTAATGAGACTGCGATCTTTGTGATAAAATAAAGGTGGAAGCTTTGAAGTTAATCTCTTTGAAAAAAAATATACTAAGTGGAAGCTCATATCACTTTCATTCTTCTACATACTAAACAGAAGGTGAAAATATTTATAATTTTAGATGTATTTTATTTTTATTTGCAAATGTAATTTTTTGTAAAATATATATGTGTTTTTGTTTAAAATAAAGCCATCAATGATCTATTGATGCCTCATATACGTTTTTTTAAATTTTAGCCCAATGACTTTTATTTATTTTGTTCTCTATAATTGTTTAGATTTTATATAAAAAATTGATTTTTTATAAATTATATTTTATATTTTATTTGTTAATATATTTTATATTTAATAAATTATATTTTATGTTTTATATTGTATTTTATTTAGTTTGTTCTCTGTAATTGTTTAGATTTATATAAAAAAAATTGAT
>CATIWM010292854.1:0-10974 GCA_949671775.1 Mallotus repandus
AAGGTGGCATTTTTACCTTAAAAATTTAAACTTTATGATAAAAGAGTCAACATTACTATATAAGGCATAAATATAATGAAAATTGTAAAAAAGCACTGACAATAATAAAAATACTTAAATAAATACAGTAGCAATAAATATATAGGAATAATAAAGATTATATTTTTACCATAAAAATGTTAACTTTATGATAAAAATACTAAATTTACTATTAAAAGCATAAATACAATAAAAATAAGAAAAAGGGAATAAAAATAAATAAAGTGCTAGAATAAATAAATAAATATGGCAACAATAAAGTGATTGAAATAATAAAGGTGACATTTTTACCATAAAAATGTAAACTTTATGATAAAAAACCAACTTTACTATAAAATGCATAAATGCAATAAAAATTGCAAAAATACCAAAAAATGATAAAAATACATAAATGAATATGCAAATAAATAAAAAATAGGAATGAAAATATTAAAGTGGTAAAGATAGCATTTCCACCATAAAAATGAAGATTTTATGATAAAAGGCCATTTTTACCATAAAAGCATAAATACCACAAAAATTGATAAAATGCAATAAAAATGAGAAAAAAGCAGAAAAATAATAAAAAATACTACATAAATAAATATACATTAAAATGATGCAAAAATAATAATAATAATGCTAACTTTACATTAAAATACTCATTTTTATATAATTAGAGAAAAAGATGCAAAAATGGTGAAAACACTCCCGAATCTGACCTAAACTTCCTTCTCCTTCTACATATCTTATTTACAAACTTCAAATCACCACAAAAATCACAACTTTATCACAAATAATAAAATGAATAAAAATGAAAAAATGATGAAAAATACTAAAAATGATAGAAATAAGATGAAAAATATGATAAAAATAATGTTTTTAATTAGAAAATGATCGAGAGATCCTGAGGGGGACCATGTGATTACCCTTGATGCGTGCTTTGACTAGGAAAAGGCTCAATTTGGTTTAGATGATCTAAACCTAGTGAGAGAAAATGATCTAGGTTGAGTGTTTAGGTTCAATGGGTACTCCAAATGCTTTAGGAGTGAGGAGAAATGAGAGAGAGAGTGCTGGAACAGTAGGTTTCTCTCTAGAATCGTCTACCTCGAGAAATGTGCCTTCCTCCTTTCAAAAGAGAATTTTTTTTATATGTGGGCCATGTGACCCACGCTCTTGGGTCATATGACCCACGTAGGGGTAATTTGGTCATTTTGACCCACATAATAGGTTCAATGACCCACACTCATGGGTCATCAACCCAAGCTCGTGGGTGGACCCGTCCCCATGGGCTTTTCCCACTTCTTGGTCCATTTCAAGCCTAAGTTGGTTGTCTTTTGAATTTTGGTTTCTTTTTGGTATATCTTGGGTTTTCTGTTGCTTTTTAGTATCTTTCGGGTTTCTTCTCAATCTAAGCACACTCGAGAAAACTTTTAAATGAGTTTTCCCCATGTCTAAGTGATAGGAATCCGTCATCATCAGATTTTGGGGGACCATTACAATTTGGGTATTAACAGTGTTATATTCATACAAGCAACTATGTTATTAATCTCAGCTTCAATGGTACCTACTTTCTCGTTGAATGGAAATTTGATTTTCTAGTGCAGAGTAATTGGTACCCCTCCAAGCAGATAAAACTAAGGTCTTCCCAACAATAGGGCGAATGTAGGAGGAATATCTAGAATTATGAATTCTATGACAAACTCAATCTCTCCCACTATAACCGTGGCTTTGATGGTGCCAATCATTTGCTTTTTAAAGTTATCATAAGCTCTGATTATCACATTGGATGCTTTGAGGTCTTCAACTCCTATCCTAAACTTGTGGAGCAACCTAAGAGGGTAGACATTGATGGTTAAACCATTGTCAACCTGTTAGTGATGTGCACTAGGTCAATTATGTATGACCATGTTTTGACTATATCATTTTATTAGTAAAGAGGCATTTTTATTATCATTTTATTTTATGATAATTACTTGAATAGTGAATTCTTCCTAAGGCCATCAAGTATATGACATGATAGTAAAACCCTTAAATTAAGATGAGTTCTATTCAAATTATCCCTAGTCATTCATTATTATTAAACTAATAATGAAATAAGGCTAGTATGGTATTGACTGATGATTATGTTTTACTAATCATGAATATGAGATATTAAGTCAACGCACAGGTACTTATTTGAAAAATGATGTACTGGATTAACCCACTATGAGAATACTACATAGATAATTGTCACAAGTAATTCTCATCACAGCAATATTGATTTAGTCCTCTAACCTTAAAATCACCATGGATTTCTACATAACTATTTTGTATTTTGCCACATTCTAACATTTCTTTAACAGGATGATGAAATAGATTGTTGTTCGATATGAAATGAGTTATATGAGAAATATGAGTGACCCAGAAGGAATTTGTCCCTCATTTAATTTGAGTAAGATATCTATGGGCCCCTTGATAAGATATACTGAGGAAAATGCATGGCCATGCTTAAAATGAATTGATAAAGAGTTATCATTCTTAGTCTACTTAGAATCAACAAATAATATGATTAAGTTATGTAAGGATGACATAAACTATGCCTTATGTTCAATCAAGATATCATGTGATAAAAGGATTGCAAGATTCACTGTATATTAGGTTATGTCAAATTATCAACCTTCACATAATTTGGGTAGTCATAATATCTTGTTAGTAGCCACTTACGACTTGTACGCCTAAATTGGGATTTCAGGCCTACTGCCAATGTTATGTGAACCTACAGGGTCACACACTTAGAATAGCCTCAAAACGAACACGAGTTTACCAAGCCTAGTAAAACTCTGGAAATAAATAAATGAATTCGAGTATGTATATGTGTGTGTGTGTGTGTGTGTATATATATATATATATAATCATTTATTTATTTAAGGTAATGGTTATCTCAAATAAATAAGAAACTATTTCTATTTTAGTATTTGAGTCAAATCAGAAATGGAAAAAGGTGAAACATACTAAAAACATTTTGGTAAATGGAAAGTTACTAAAAATTTGTTTTAGTAATTAAAACCCTAATGTGAGGTGTATAAATATATTCCTTTCTCTAGGATTTTATAAACTTTTGTATTTTGAAAGGAAATTCATTTTTCACCTTTAAGAAAATAAAACACAGAGAAGAAAAAGTGAGACTTTTGAGAAAAAAGGGTGCTAATACACTGATTCATTTTGAAGCAACTATTCGTGTCGATACTAGTAGAGGACGTAGCCATTTGAAGATGTCTTAATCTAATAAACAAAACTAAATGCTCGAGGTAGGGTATCACCGGAGTGAACCCCCTCTCATCCTTCTAATAATCTTGCCTATTTTAGGTTTGTGGTAAGGTTTTTGGAAACCCTAATCAAATTACATGGATCCTGTTTTAAGTTTGTGATTAAATTTTTATTTTTAGCTGCATTTTCTAATCACGAAACCCAACATAACCATGAAACTTGAGGTTTTCTTAATTTTCACGATCACTTGGATAAACAAAGGCCTATTATGAGCTTTTCGCTTTAAAGGGAGATCGCTATCAGAGAAAGAGACAATGCTATAAGATGTTAGGAATAGTAAAGCTATCATGTCCTTGGGGAGGCCCCTATAGAAATTTTGGCATCATCCAGGGACCATACTAGGGCATCATGGTGTTTCTTTAATGTCATAAAAAGATCCTAAATGTTGACTTGAGCTTGTATCTTTCTAAGTTGCTTCAAAACTACATCTTCTTCTACTTGGACGGTAGGCTTATTCTCTTTGGTAGCTTCTTTCCCTTTCACTAGATCCTTCTCGGAAGGTTTATATACTCTTCCACTCCTTGTTACATGGTTAATTGATAATTACTCACCACAATCATACCATATATTTATTGTTATCATATGTGGCAAGTTTGGCAACTGGACCATAATCACTTCATCCTCTTCATCAAATTTTTCCCCCTGCTCAGAGGATATTATATCTTCCTTTTTTATAGCAATTGAAGGAGCTGTGTACTTTACTTTGAAGTCAAATTTCCCTGAAGGTTGCCCTAATTTGTCCCAAACTTCTTTCTTTTTCTTTAGTTCCTCTTCCTCATTTTCATATTTAGAAGGTCCACTAATGTCAATGACCTCGCAAGCTTTTTATGTCGCTATCTATCTCAATCTCCTCTGCATCATCATATAAGGCATGTAAATGGGAGGTCAAATATGTATTCATACACATAGAGAGCTATTTCATCATCATTTAAATCACAAATGAGGTTTACAAAGTCTACTTCAAGTATTGCCAGAAGTTCTCTTTCTTCCCTTTTCATCCTTTCTAGAATTTCTTGGAAAGAGCTTTTCAAAAAAGACTCAGGCAACCTTGAGGAGATGGCATAGGATACTGGTGGTGGCATGTTACTATAATTGGGTAAAGGGTTTATTTTAACATTTAGTTGTGTTTTTAAGTCTTTGATTTTGCTAGAATCTATCAGTTCTTGGATTATATCTTTTAGGATATAGCAATTGTCGGTTGTATGGCCAGGCATTTGATGGAAGTGGTAGTAGAGGTTGGGATTGATGTGTGATGGTAGAGGATTGGGTATAGTTCTAGGCTCAAGGGGTTTGAGGAGGCCTCTTTATTGGAGTCTTTAGAAAACTTTAAACAAGGGTAGGTTAAAGTTTGAGTATTTTTGCTTTCTCATGGCATTCACACTCAGGTTTATTTCAGTTGGGAGGGTATTTTGATTTTGGCTAGGCTCAGTTAGTTTTTGGTAGGATTTTGGGGTTATGAAGTCTCTTCATCCTTAATCTAAATGCCTACTTAATGAAGAGCCTTGAAAGTGGGATAATGGATAAATAGCATTTGTTTGCAAAAGTGGGGTAATGTGCCTTTGATTACCATCTCTATCTATTCACCTTTCATAGGTTTGTCTCTTATCAGAGAGGCTTTCCCTCTCTACTGGGCAATATAGTCTAAAAAGGTTTCACCATTCTTCTACTTAGTGGTTTTGAGATCACGTCTTATGACATTTAACTGTGTATTATACTCGTATTGCTTTATAAACTTCTAAGTAAAGAGCATCCAGTCATTTTTTATTTCATTTTCCAGATAGAAGAACTATGCTCTCGGTCCCTCTTCAAGTGAAGTAAAGAAAAACTTCATGATTTGTGACTCGGTTAGCTTGGTAGAAGCCATGAAAGTTGCATACTGTCTCAAGTGGACTCAACGATCTTTAATACCATTGAATTTGGTGAAGTTTGGGAGCTTAAAATCTTCAGTTGGTGGTTCATCTTTAATAATGAGAGGTCAATATAGTCTCAACTCCTTACAACACTTTTCTCCTTCAATGAGAACTCGAGTTGGGCCATCATGTTGGCCAATATCTTAACCTCCTTTAATGACTCAGAATTGGTTAGATTGATTGGCTTGGCAGGTAGTGGTGGAGTTACTCCTCTCATGGCCTGTAGTACTCATCCTCTTTAGCAAATAGACCCGGAGTATGCGTCATGCCTTTTCCTTTATCAATCATTGCATTAACTAACCTAGAAGCTTCTGCATGATTAACCTTGTCATTAATCATCTATTCATCATAGCTTTCACCTCATTCTTCAAGAAATCAGATAATGACCCGTTACTCCATTAAAGTAGTAAATAGTAATCATATAGTAATTAGTTTGTATTAACTTGTTATTAGTTTATTATACATTGTATATCTTTATGTAATCTCTTACTGTATAAATATCTCACATACATTCTAATATAAAATACTGAATTCCAAAACACTTTCTTCTTTATAAGTTTATTTGTTATCAGAGTTAATGGCATTAAATTCTGAAACCCAATCAATTGGTCCTATTTCTTCATCATCAGCACCATCTTTGACTTCTACTCAAATCAAATTTTCTGTGAAACTCACACCAAGAAACTATTTAGCCTGGAAAACTCAACTCATTCCCCTTTTAAATTCCTAAGATCTTATAGGATACGTAGATGGCTCTAAATCTCCTTGACCTAAAACTATTCTAAACATAGCTAATCCACCTTCTCCCATTCCTAATCCTGAATTTCAGACCTGGTTCAAAAAGGATCAGATGTTGTTATCATGGATTCTCTCTTCTCTTATAAAATATATTTTTCCTTATATTTTGGGAATCACTTCTTCTTACCAAGCTTGGATTGCTTTTGCAAACATGTTTGAGGCCATCTTGTAATATCGACAGCTGCAACTGCATATCGAGTTATAAGAACTCAAAAAGTATTACTGTCCATCACCAAGTATCTCCATAAGGCCAAATCCATTGTCGACAAGTTAGCAGCCATCGGTAGAAGCATATCTTTTGTAGACTTTAATGCCATTATCTTCAAAAATGTCAGACTTGAATACTAAGGCATTATTTCTTCTCTGAATATGCAAGCTGAGCTAGTAACCTTTAATGAACTTCACAATCAGCTAGTATCATATGAAATCCTGCTCAAGAGTCATTCTGAGTCTTACTATGCTCACCTTGCAGACAAACCTCCACTACTCCTAGCCCCTTCACTCCTCTCTCATCTTTTTATTAACATCTACAACTCACCACTCATTTTCCCACCTCTACTTTTCTCCCATCCTGGTAGCTAAGAAATTGTAAGGGCCTTACTTGTCAAATTTGTGGCTTACACAACCATATTGTTGCAGTTTATCACCGCTGGTACCATCGCCCTTGTCCAATAAGTCATTGTTCTCTTCACCTCTGCTAGCACATGTTGGGTATCATTTCCCTCAAGGAACTCTACCTTGCAATTCCTCTCTTCAACCATGAGTAGAAGATAAAAGCACCTCTACACACATCACAATAGACCTTAATTTATTAACTCTACCTCAACCTTTTAATGATTTTGATAAACTTTACATTGGAGATGGTAAAGGTTTGGATATTGTTCACACTTGTACTTCTCATTTCAATACACCTTCTCATTCTTTCTTTTATCTAACACACTTTATGTTCCCAAAATTTCTAAACCATTGATTTTTATTCATAAGTTTTACATTGACAATAATTAGTATTTTGAATTTTGGCCCTATTCTTTTCTTATCAAGGATCAGGAAAACAATCAGATACTGTTGAAGAGAGACAATAAGCATGGTTTATACCAATTTCCATCAAGTTTTAAGGGAACTTTTCTCACCAACAATTTATGTGAGCTTTGGCATTCAGGTCTTGGTCATCCCCATCGCCAAGTTGTCAATAAAATTGCCCAACAAAATAATATTCCCATTAATGCAACTGCCAATTCACCTTGCCAGGCATGTCTTTTAGGAAAATTTTCTAAATTACCTTTTACCTCAATTGATCATAAAACTAATGCTCCCTTTCAAATTATACATTTAGATCTCTGGGGTCCTTCCCCAATTTTATCTAATATAGGCTTTCGCTAGTTTATTCATTTTATTGATGATTTTACTAGATTTACATAAATTTTTTTTCTTAAGAATAAAAGTGTTGTCTTTGTTAATTTCCATAAATTTGTTCAAACATAATTTCATACTAAAATTCAAACCTTTCATTATAATTTGGGTGGGAAGTTTTAGAAAGTTAATCAATTTTTAAAAATGAATAGTATCATTCATCGTATCACCTGCCCATATACTCATTATCAAAATGGCTTAGTAGAGCTCAAAATTAGATACATTGTAGGTACAAGCTTAACTTTGCTTGCCTATAGTCATGTACCATTTAAATACTGACCTCATGTATTTGACACTGTGATTTCCCTAATTAATAGCATGCCCAAACCAATCCTTCAAAATACATCACCATATTTTAAATTATACGGTAAGTCACCTTTTTATCATAATTTTAAAATTTTTGGTAGTTGTGTTTACCCTCTTCTCCATCCCTACTACAATCATAAATTCAATTTTTGCACAGCTCCTTATATCTATTTAGGACACTCTCCTATGATCATGGTCACCAATGCCTTTATCTAAACAATCACCACATATACATAGCATGACATGTCAAATTTAATGTGCACATGTTTCCTTATCAGACTCAAGCACCTTTTGCCTTATCCACTCAACCTTCTCCTTCATACTGGATACAATTGTCTATAACTCATGCTTATTTGCCTTTTTCAGGTATGTCATCTAACTCCCTTTCCATATCCTCTCATTCTTCATCCCCAACTCTCTCTTCTACCTAACCTCCATCTACATCATCTTCATCTCTCCCTTCAAATTCAAACTTACAATCTGCTCTAACTGACCCTCATATTATTGTTGGCCTCACATTATATCTGAAGTAACAACAACCTCCAACTGCATATGTCTATGCCGAGCCAAACCTCACACCACCACACACCAATCCAATGTAGTTATGGTCTTCCACTATGAATCATAGACATGCTCATTTATCTCATACCAATTCTACATTGTCTACACTTCATTCTGAACCTAGATGTTTTTTTATTGCTAATAAATATAAGGAATGGCGAGCAATAATGTTTGATGAGTAAACTGCCCTTTTTATAATGACACATGGTCTCTTGTTATCCCTCACCCATCCAATCATAACATTGTTGGCAATAAATGGGTCTTCTGATTCAAGAGAAACCCTGATAATAACATCTCTTGCTACAAAGCCAGACTTGTAGCAAAAGGATACAACTAATAAAGCAACATTAACTATGACTAAACATTCAATCCAGCTATTAAATCCATAACCATTTGCACAATATTATCTCTGGCTGCTATGAATCATTAGTCTTTGAAACAATTGGATATTTCTAATGCTTTTCTACATGGCACTCTTTGTAAATAGTCTACATGGAGCAGCCTCTTGGGTTCATTAATCTGCAACACCCATACTATATTTGTCTTCTTAAATAGTCATTTAATGGCCTAAAGCAAGCACCACGTGCTTCATTTTCTTGACCCAGTTGTTTGATTATTCATCATGGTTTCTCTCTTTCTAAGGCCAATTCATCTATGTTCATTCTCCTCTATGGACTGAATTAATTATTTTATTAATTTATGCTGATGACATTATTATCACCGGCACATCTCCTTTTTTATTTCAACAGGCTCTTTCAAAGTTATAAAGTGAGTTTCCCATCAAAGATGTGAAACCATTATAATATTTGTTTGGCATTCAAGTTACTCAGTCTACCGATGGCATCTCTATTAATCAAGAAAAGTACTTGAATGATTTATTGCACAAAATCAGTCTCCAATATGCCAAAAGTTGTCTCATTCTTATAGCTACCACTCCACCCTTATAAAAAAAGCAAGACAAAGACTTTGATCAGCCTCAGTCATACAAGCACATTGTGGGTGCCTTACAGTATGCAACTTTCACCCAGCCTGACATTGCCTTCTCTATTAATTGGCTTTGTCAATTTATGCACTCTTTAACTAACGTACATTGGGCAGCTATCAAGAGACTATTACGGTATCTCAAGCATACTATTCACTATTCTCATCACTTTGCCACTAATAACACTCTTAAGCTTAAATGCTATTCTGATAGTGATTGGGGCAGTTGTCTAGACACCTGTCGATCAACTAGCAGCTATGGCATCTATCTTGGTAATTCATTAATCTCCTAGAGTGCAAAGAAGCAAGCCGCTATTGCTCTTTTATCCTCAGAGAGTGAGTATATACCAATTGCAAACACCGCGACTGAGCTTCTTTGGATTCAATCCCTTTTAACTGAACTTGGTTTTCATTATTCTAGTAAACTGATTTTATGGTGTGACAACATCGGTGCACTTTACATATCCACTAATCCTATGTTTCATGCTCGTACAAAATATATTGCTCTTAATTTTCACTTTGTCAAAGAACTGGTAACTCACAGTTACATTCAAATTGGTTATCAGTCTTTAAAACATTAGAGCGATGACATCTTTACCAAGCCATTGGGAGTTCATTTTTTTCAGCACTTTTGCTCAAAACTCTGGCTCTCTCCTCACTCTCTATCTGCTTGTTGGGGGGGTATTAAGTAGTAATTAGTTTGTATTAACTTGTTATTAGTTTGTTATGCATTGTATATCTTTATGTAACCTCTTATTGTATAAAGATCTCACATACATTCTAATACAAAATAAAGAATTCCAAAACACTTTCTTCTTTATATGTTTATACACTCATCATCTTTTGAAGGCATCTCTTAACTGATCCTCAGCGTTTTGAGCAATTTTTTGCATCAATTCAGACATGCAGATACCAGGGCTAGAGCTAATACGCTTGGTGACATTGAGCTTATGAGACTTTTGGAGAGCTATTTTTTGCATGAAAATGGGGGTTAGGATGGAAAAAAGTGATGATGCATGCATGCGTAATGTGTCATATTCTACAAATAAGCAGGTTAGCATGTATGCATGGTGTAATAGCAATACTTTAATAGTATGATGATGTAGAATGGTTACAGAGAAATCATGAGTTAGTTAATGATAAAATTCCTATATATATAAATGTATGCATGGAAAGAAAAGGAAAAACAAAACAAACAAACATGGTTAGCATAAAAACCTATAAAATGAATAAACCAAGCACAAGCAACCATACCTTCCAACTTTATCAGTCCACGTGGTAAAGATTTTCATCCTAGATGGGTTTGGAATCATAGTCATAAGGGGGACCATAGTTCCACTCTCAGACTAGACTATTTTGATTAATATTGACTAGATTTAAAAGGTAAACTAAATAGTGATGCTCAAATGCACTCAAGGTATACATACAATATTAATGTGGGATGCAGTCGTTGGGTCATAAATGGCATCTATAATCCACATGCACCTATATACGTGTAGACGGCGGGGTTTAGCGCTCGCCCAAGTTTATTGCAACCATAACACTGTTCGAGCTCAGGGCTCTAGGGAACACACTAACCACTGTCACAAAGACATGGCGTGGAGATGAGGAGTCGCCACCCAGGGTAATAACTGGGACAAATAGAGAGTGGTGGTAACTCGATTCTCTAATGCAAGCTAGC
>CATIWM010292936.1:0-16881 GCA_949671775.1 Mallotus repandus
TCAAAGCTGCCTAATCCTGATGATCATCAGCCCCAAAATCTTCAAAACAAGAACCCTTCTTTCATCGCTAAAAATAACAATAAACAGACCGATCCTCATCAAAAGCCATCACCGAAAGCAAGTTCTGCACGGCCCAAGAGCCGCAACTCCAAAGAAGACCTTTTTCATGATCAAAAACCATCTCTGAAAGCTGATTCTGCACTGCCCAAGAGCGGCAACCTGCTGTCCAGGGACAACATACGGGAGCAAATTTATCGAGCCTTGTCCATGGTGTTTAAGGAATCTCAGGATGACGCTGACATAAAGGATCAATTACAGACCTGCGACCCCATCCGAATTGCTGCTTCTCTTGAGTCTGCTCTCTTCCGCAAGTGGGGAATTTCTAATACTACCTGCAGTGCCAAGTATCGATCGCTGTTATTCAACATTAAAGATGCTAAAAATCCTGATTTTCGGAGGAAGATACTTCTGGGGAGGATAAAACCAGAGGCTGTTGCAGAGATGAATGCGTCGGAGATGGCGAGTGATGAGATGCAGCACCAGAACAGCGCCATACAAGCAAGGTCTTTGTGGAAGTGCACTGGGGATCGCAACCTGGAAGGCACAACTGACCAGTTCAGATGTGGCAAGTGTGGTGAATCCAAAACCATCTACCATCAGATGCAAACAAGGAGCGCTGATGAGCCTATGACAACTTATGTTACCTGCACTGTTTGTGACAACCGCTGGAAGTTTTGTTAGGAGTAGCTAGCTGATGTAAACTTGGTTTATTTTGGGTAGTTTTGATGTATCACTTTAATAATGTTGTGTAGAATCTGAGATTTTGATAATAGAAAGTATGTGTAGATATATATCAATTTTGTTCTTTTTCAAGCTTTTGGTTCAAATTTCGTAGTCTATGATTAGTTACCCTTTTGAGTGGCATTGATCAGAATTCAGATGTAATTCATTTGTGCAGTTAATGATAAAGATTTACTGTTTAAAAGTTCAATCTTCGTTTATGTATAATTAATCTAAATGCTAGCCTGTGGCTTTCTTCATGAGAATCAAGTCTGAATGTTGATCATAATGAATTTAGCTTCAGCTCATAATCAAACCATCTGTGAAATTTCTCTGGATGTTAACCTCTAACATATCTGCACCAAACATAACTCATCCTCAGCCTTGATTATTGTTAATCAGAGCAAGATGGAGACAAGACTTTATGCAGACATTATCGAATACCCATTTTTTTCTAAAATATTGGTATTCTGGTCTACTGATTTTTTTTTTTTATTGATTTCTTTGCCTATGGTTTCAGAATCCCCTGTCAGTGAGGCAAGAAGAAATGCCATAAGGCAGCAACAGTAATGGAGATGACATAAGCTACATTAATTCATGGATGCTAAATTGTACAAAGTTGCAATAGAAGAAAAAATATCCATACCTTGAAGAAATATGCAAAATATCTAGACATTCATGATGCTCGATCCTGATATTACAGATGGTGTTATTAGCATGGTTGTTTTATTAACGTAATTAATTCATTGTCAGAGTGTACGGAAACCCCTTGTGAATGTTCTGGCCTAGTATAATTCTTTTATCATACATACTCTATCTTCTTGGTCTTCTCCATGCATCACTGAAATTTTCTTCGTATCCTGTCATGAGATTATAGTAATCATTCGTAAAATTTTACTAGCAAATATTAATCTTTCTCTCAGTCTCTTTCTATCCATCTGCATATATATTTGTGTTGAATAGTTGATTGTTTTTTCTCCCAATTTGTTGCTCCAGAATGATCCTGACAAGAGGTTTCTGGCTGCAAATGGCAATGTTTCAATTGGTACTGTCAGGTATTCTCATATCAAGAGAACTATTTATGGCTAGATTTCTTACATTGAAAATCAATGCCGATAGTCAAAATATTGATTTTTTTTTTTTTGGTAGTTTATTGGCCAGGTCCAAGAAATGCTACTACCAACGAGAAAAAATTAGTAGAAAGCCAGAAAATGGAAGATGTAGAGCACCAGAACAGGTTCGTATAAATGCGTCCGAAACAAGGTCAATTCAGACAAGAAATTGCTCATAGTCCAGCAGGCATAAAAGGGTTCATTCATTTGTATGAATTATTTGCATGGCTAAAGTCAGCATGAAATTAGAAAACAAGATGACCAGGTCTATAAGACGAAGTCTTTATGAATTGGAAGACAGAAATGAAAATAGCAAGAAATTAACAATAAAAGTTTAACAAATATTTGTGATGAACGGATGGCCAAATGCCATCTCTCTCAGAGAGGCTCGTTGCAGTCTTTACCACTATCATATCTTTTATGCTACATCTACAGAAACTAAAAACCAAAAACCAGGATATTGTAAGTTATAACCCAGGAATAAATAGTTGGAATTTTTGTAACCCTTCGTCAGGATGAACACATCACTGATATTATGAGATTATGTGACATCAACCTAAAGAGTTCTTTTGCTCTTGGCTTTCTGCAATTTTGCATGACTGTTCATTTTGTTACTTCAATCCAAAATGTTCCTGCTAGCATTCTGTTACACTTATATTTCAGAATCATTTCAGTAGTAACAAGAAAAAAGGTTAACATTGGTGAGGAATTTAGAACTGAAAAACAAAGCATATCACATCATTCCAAACAAGAGAACAATATACAGTATGTATTTTGAAATGGGGGCCAAAATGATCATTGACAGTCAGCTTAAGAACTACCAATAATTCTTGGCATATAAGCTGGCGCAAAAAAACAACTCATCGTCATCAAAATTTATCTACAAGATGTATTAGATTCATAAGTTCCTTGTTTAATTCCAAGGAATGACCGCTTCCAAGCATGCATCTCCAGTAACAATTCTTTTGCTTGCAAGCCAGAATTCTAGTCAGCATCCTCTGGATCAAAATCTTTAATTTTCACATCTGCATCTTCTCCATACTGAATGCAGTTGTCAATTTGTGCCAACACGTACTGTATGCTGTAAGATAAAACAAACAAATGTTATATCAACCAAGATCTAATTCATCAACAATAACCCCTTCCCAAGCAACATTAATGGCCTTGCAATCAAAGTTTTCAATGAGCAGACATAATGATAATATTTCCTGCATGTATTCTAATAGATTTCGTGAAATCATAACTGCCACAGGACCAATTACAACAATTATTATTTCTGCATTTGTGCAACTTTTTCCACAATTCATGATTGATTTATTTCAAAATGTAAGCAAGAGAATCATAAAATACTCAAGCAAATGAAAGCAACTTTATGACCACAAGGCACTCAGTTTTACATAAGAGGACAGATCAAAAAAAAAAAAAAGTAGCAATTAGCATCTCATCCTTATTAGAATAGTGATAGATAAATAGAAACTGACAAGTAGTCCAATTACTGTAACATAAGATGGATCAACAGAAGGTTCACTCTGAAGTAGACACAGTCAATATCCATGACATCCATGCAATGAAATTAGAGGCAGACTCTTTCCCAATTATTTAGATGTTTAATTTATATTGACTTTTTAGAAAATAAAAGGCAGCATTTTGTTTTTGAACTTTGCAAAAGTAAAAACTATTCAAAATCCACAAAAGTAAATAGTTTTTGTATCATAAATCAGAGATTCCATGCACCTATATGAGAGACAGAGACAGTACCTGCTCTCCTTCCTCAAGTCAAGCGGCATAAAGCTCACCATGCTATACTCATCCACCTAAAAAGAGAAATTAATCACAGAAGCTTATAAGCAGTCCTGCGAAAATGAGAGTATTTTATCCAATTTCTGGTTGTAAAAGCTAGTATTGAGTGACACTGATTGCACAACTTCAATACTTTGATCTATTTCTATACTAGATGCATAACATCCGGCAACCTCCTGGTTAAGAATATGATGCTTTATGTTTTCTTTAGTAGTTTATTTTAGCAAGTTTTCATTGCCGGAGTTTTAAGGTCAACAAACAAAAGAATTTGATAAATAAACAGCGGACTGCATTACATTAAATGAAGCAACGTTAGTTGATTAATCTCTCACCAGTTCCATCAAAGCCTTATTTAGCTTCATAAATTGAGGAGCCATGCGCTTATTCAGTTCCGACAACAAAACTTGAGAATCTGGATTCAAGTAACTGAAAGCAGTGGAGAAAAAAAAAAAGAAACAGAATTAGAAATGGGAAAACAGGTGTAAACAAGCTGGAGATAAAAGTAGCAATATAAAAAGCTCACTTCTCAATATCCTTTTTGTTGGTTACAAGGTCCATTTTGGATAGGATATTAACATGAGGCAATTCAAGTTGTATCATTGCGGAAAGAGATGCCATACACCCACTGATAAACTTGGTCACATCTGTGATGAACTAATACCAATACAGCTAGAAAGTTAGGGATAGCAGAAAAATAAGCAGGCAGCACATTATGAGGAAAACCAAGTGGAAGTAATAACACACCTGTGAATCAAGCAAGTATACAGCACAAACATTGAAATTTTTACGCTTCAAATGCTCCACAAAGTTCCGAAGCACTGGCACATGTGAAAAAAGTTCTATCTGGCCTATAAAGTGTATCAAGGACATAAGAATTTATAATATATTTTTCAGTTGCAGAGATGTACACAAAAATAGCATAGTAAGCTTTGATATTCATTGAGAAAGTTACACCTCAGAGCATATTTTAATTAGCATGAAAATTTTAACACATTGAATAAATTGAGTTAGAGATCATTTTTTGATTCATTCTATAGCTTCTCCATGAAACAATAGATGAAGTATTGCCATATCTTTAAACTAATGCCAAAATGAGAACAGACATCTACTGCAAGAAAGGAAAATATGCACAGTATAAGTACTACAAAAATGATAGACTTTTCTTTCCGATCATCTTTGAAAAAAGAACTTTTGCATTACTATAAAATATAAGATAAGATTGACAGAAATCTCAGCCTCATGATATTAACCAATTCTACAATTATTTCATTCTATGTGGTGGTGTACATTACCAAACAGGGACAATTTTAAAAAATAAATAAATAAATAAACAAGTATGCTAGCAAGGCCCCAAGAACCAAGATATACACTCATGTCGGAGAAGTGCTAAACAAAGAAGCAAACAAAGCCACAAATTCTTGCTAAAAGATATCTTTCGATTCTCATATTTGTCAAGCTATCACACGTCTGAAATAATTTATTTAAAAAAAAAAAAAAACTCAACTCAACTCAACTCAACTAAGTCTAAGCCTTAATCCCAAATTAATTGGTTAACTTCAACAAATAAAAATTTCCACAAAGATAATAAAACCAATAGAACATCATATATAAATAAAGAGTAATTAAAGATGAAAAGTAAAAAAGACAGGCCCCCATGATCATCAGCATGTAACAATTGCCCCACCAAGACTTCAATGCGGGTCAAATCTTAGAGGCTTCTCTAATATAAAAAGAAAATGAATACAAGAGAAAACAAAACTGAAAGAAAGTTGGCCATTCAATAGGATTGTTTGTTTGCAGATGTGGATGCATATTCTGTACTCAACCAGATATGTTCATGAAGCTTCAGTTTAGAAACATGTCTATGAAAAAGGAAAGGCAACCTAGAATTTTGGTCCTTTTCCCATCATTTACTTCAAGGTTCAATAGTACATGCATACACTGTATAGGCATGTTTACATATGTAAATTCATAAATGAAGAGTGTATCATGCAGACACACCTGGACACTCAAAAACTATGTAAATTCATATGTTTACATATGTAAATTCATAAATGAAGAGTGTATCATGCAGACACACCTGGGCAGTCAAAAACTAGGTAGTCATCATCCATGTAATTATCCAGTTCTTCTGCCAACCAATCATCCAGACTGTCTTCAAGTTCACTATTATTCTAGTTAAGTTAGTTCAAAGAGACTATACAGATTGCAAAGAAGGAATAAGCAGCAATAACTCTCTGAATATTACAGCACCAAGAAATTCGAAGAACAAACAACACAGGATGGGCAATTACACTGTCATCCATGTGCATGATCTAATGCCATGCACCAAACAACATGAAAAATAATCTCTGACACAAATAATAAGCCAAAAGAATTTCAATTAACCATTGGAACAAAGCAAAAGGATACTCCATGCAATACATAAGGGCCCCATTAGGACCGAGACCAAGCTCCTCCATAACATCATCCAATGAAATCAGTTCCCTGATATCTGAAAGAAAACAAAATAATAATAATAATAATAATAAACATAACAATCTATATCACCAAAAAAATCGAACAACATGTAGACTCTCGCTTTGACTTTACTCACCCATAGCCACAGGATAGTCAAAATTTTCAGCAGCAGGATCTAGATTCACAATGTTTATTGAACGGCCAACTGTCTCACAGTGTCGATACAAATTGGCGCAATAAGTAGACTGCATTACAAAAAGCACAGAGAATTCATCACCGGAGTCTACAACACCCAAAAATTTGAAGAACCTTCAAAAAGCAAAAAATTTAAACAAAACCCAGAAAAGAAAAAGTTCCAAAAAACAAAATTTTGAATCATCGGTATTACAGATAATAGAACCCAAAAAAAAAAAAAGAGGTACCTTTCCGCTGCCAGCAGGGCCAATAACAAGTTGTGCATAACCCATTTGCAGTAGCTTCTGTTTGTCTTCTTTATTTTTGTTGTGGATGTGGAAATTGACGGGTGTGCTAATGAATCAAAAAGGACAAAGATAACTGAAGACGCGAAGATAGGAGATAATGGCAACGATAATATAAGCAGAACACCAAACACCAACTGAAAAAAGCAATTTCATGGCACTAGTTGAGGCCATAAAAAAGGCAACCCAACATCACAATCTCAAGTATCTATCAGTTCACCCTAAAAGAATTTTACCACAAATAATTAAAGAAGAAGAAAAAAAAAGGACAAAAATTGAAGTCTACCCACATACACTGATCGATTCAGATTATGAAAAAATGGCTTTTTTAATAGAGAAAAAGAACATTAATCCGTAAACAACAAAGAAATGGGATGATCGAAGAGAGTGAGTCAAAGAGCTTACCTAACAAAGAAGACGAGAATTGAGCTTTAAGAAAGCTAAAGACTAGAACAACTGGCGTTCCTTTCCTTAGGGCATTACAAGCAAGACTAAAACGCACCGTTTAATCTGCAAAAAAGGCGTGCTGCTTAATGCTTGTACTTTTTTTTTTCCTGTTCTTATCAATTCAAACGGCATGTCGTTTTGTACAGGTTTTTTGTGTTAATCAAAGAGGTCGGCTCTTTTGAAAATTCTCGTCTCGTTCCCCTTCTTCTCTCCGGTAAAT
This sequence comes from Mallotus repandus, assembly GCA_949671775.1. Taxonomy (NCBI): domain Eukaryota; kingdom Viridiplantae; phylum Streptophyta; class Magnoliopsida; order Malpighiales; family Euphorbiaceae; genus Mallotus; species Mallotus repandus. The sequence continues at coordinate 7,299 of CATIWM010292936.1, forward strand.
TTGCTCCTATAACTATTTGTGGGTATCTTTCGATTAATTTTTCCACCTTAATTATTGCATCCGTGCAAAACCCTTTTCTGGGTACCAACAGAATTACTGTAAACTTTAATCCAGAGAAGCAACAATGGTTTGCTTGTTTTTGTCAAAGCCTAATTGGAAAGAAGAAGAAAAAGATGGAGGTAAAGTTAGTAACTTTGCCAAGCAATGGGCTTTCCTTTTGAAGGAATTGGAGTCTATTATCTGGTCATTGATTAATGCTGGTGGTGGTCGATCAGAAGCTCGTTTATGGCTTTGTAATTCAATAGGAGCCATTTCTTCTTTAACTTCTCGCCAGCAGAAGGATTTGTTTGTGAAATTACTGAGAAGCAGACCCACTAATCGAAGCTTGGCATCACAGCTTTTACAATTGATGTTTGAGAAAAGGAGGCAGAAATTGGGGCCTGTTTTAGCTAAGAGAAGTTATTTGCTTGAGAAATTCTTTGATGGTAAGTGGTTTTTATCCATTTTGGTTGATTGTGGCTCTTATGTGCTTGTTTACTTGGTATTTCTTGTAAATGGTTTTATCCTTTTGGAAAAAATTTACTTAGACAAGCTCAGTTCTCCACTTCGAAATGATCTCTGATTGTGCATTGATGTTAATGATAGTGTATTTCATTTTGCAGTCCTTGAGTTCATGTTTACTTGGTATTTCTTATGAAGTTTCTTTATCTTTTTGAATGAACCATTTTTTCTTTTGTTATCGGCAATGTCAATTTTCGCACTTTGAATGACTTCTGATTGTTAAATGATACAGGAAATCCGAAGCGTATAGTGCAGTGGTTTTCTAACTTTGCTGATGATGGTGGGTTGGATCACAAAAAAGGTGCTAAATCATTATCCCAATTTGCTTTTGTGAATCGTGATATATGTTGGGAGGAGCTTGAGTGGAAGGGAAAACATGGGCAATCACCTGCTGTGGTTGCTACAAAGCCTCATTACTTTCTAGATTTGGATGTACAAAGAACGGTGGAAAATTTTCTTGAAAATGTACCTGAGTTTTGGTCTTCCACTGAGTTTTCTGAGTCCTTGAGAGATGGTGATATTTTGTTCATTGATACAAAATACTTCATGCGATTTTTTGTTGCCTTGATGTATGAAGAGGATGCAAGAGATGTATGGGAAGTTATCAATGAGTTTCTTATGGAGGAATCATTTTCTTCTTTGTGTAAGCGCTTACTTATCACTCTTGAAGAGGGGGAGTTATGCACTGTTCTGGAATCAGTTGGTGGGTATTTAAGCTTACGAATCAAACCTATAGATTTTGGTAACTCATCTTATTGGCTTGAATATATACTTTCGAAATACAAAGATTGTGAATCCATTGATCAGCTACTTCTGTTAAATGCGGTTGTCAACCAAGGACGCCAGCTTCTGCGGCTTTTGCATGATGAAGAGTCGAAAGAGGAAGAAACAAAAATCAAGGCTATTGTATTGCAGATATGCGCAATCTTGAGCAGTGCCAATAGCCTGACCCCTTTATTGAATGAGTGCTTCAAGTTGAAATCTACAGAAGCTGTTAAGTTCTTGGGGCTTCAATCTTTGGTTATTCATTATGCATTATCAGAGAAGCCACAAGATTCAGAATCATGGGAATCTTTATTTTCAAATAATGGAATAAGTTTCCAAAAATCTGATAAATATGCACTGGTAGATCATGGATTGTCAGAAGAAAATAGTTCTGAATTGGATGATGATGCATCAAATAAAAGAAAGCGCAGGAAGAAAAAGAAAGATAGAAAGAAACGAAGAAGGAATTTTGGTGATGATTTCTATGAAAATGAACTCCTAGATTTCGATACATCAGATAATCAGCTGGGTTTGCAATCTGGGGCTGGAAGTTGGTTGCTCTCTACAGATGGGTTTTCTGCATCATGGACCAATGTGAGTTCAAAGATCATTTTTATAGGAAAAATTTAGATCCTCTAACTGCTACACAATTTTCTTTACCATTGCGCAATAGCAACTTGTCATGCTGCATTATTATGGAATGATGGTTTATAATTTTGACATTTTATAAAGTAATATATCTTGAAAAAATTTGTCAAACACGTTCACAACAAATTTCTATAATGAGCAAATGTGCCTAACAACTGTTTTGCACATCTTTTATGCACTCTCATTATACATTTTTTTCTAATGGCATTAATCAAAGTTACAATTGGCAAACCCCCCTAGCTGTTAAACTGTGGGTCTGACTGATATTTTCATTTCTTAAAATTGTGCCTGACTGTAAATTCAGATTACTGTCAGTATATATTTTTTGCAAATCCTGGGATTCCCCGTATTGCAGTTTGATTTCGTTTTGTCCCTTTAGCATGTATGGAAAGAGACAAGTAGTTTTAATGAGTACTGCTAATATCTTGTTTGATAGCTAAGTTCGTTTGCGTGCTTGTCTCAATAGATAGGTTCCTGTTCATCATTTTGAGCTATTCCTCATTGGTCCTTCCTCTTGCTTCCCTGTAGTCGCATGCATGGGCATTGCTGTTCTTAGTCTGGGTAACATGTATGCTTATTACAAGTAATGGAGCATTTTCAGACTGTCTGATCATCATCATCATGTTGTGCAGGTGGATTTGCCAGAGCACCTGTCAAAGTTTTGCTTTTCTACATGGATGAAGTGGTTTCTAAGTGATGTTGCTTAATTCATGCGGGATACGGTAGGATATTTAATGCCATCGCTAACTTGCTATCTTGTTGAGAGCAGAAATCTTATCTGACTGTTTTCGTCTCGCTTTCTCTACTTTTTGAATCATTCTGCAAAAATGGTTAGACTAGAAAAGAGTTCCAGAGGGATTCTGTGGGAAGTTTTTATCTTTCTAATAGTTTCATTTTTAACATTTCATCTATCAAATTCTTTCCCAGAGGGCCAATACTGTGTTGGAAGCAGAATTATTTCTCGGTAAATGTGAGCCATAACGTATCTTCCCTCAACTGATTAAGTTGGGAGATGTTGGCAACTTGGAATGTTGTTGGACTACTCTTCCTTGAGGTCTCAAGGTTTTCCAGAAGAATATTTATTAGTGATTATTAATTCCAAAAGGTTTGATACTCATGCTTTGCTTCTATTGTGAGCCTTCAAAGTTATATCCAAGTGAAGAACGGTTTTTTTTTTTCCTGATTTTAAGGCTTTTCTTTTTGTGGTCTGTGGCCAGGTTTGAGAAGTATAGAACCACATACTGATCAAGTAGACAGTGGACACCAGCACACGCATACAAAAAGGTGCAGATTCAAGAACTGATGTATTTGCAGTACTGATGAACAGCAACCTTTTTCTCCAAGTTACCCTAATTTTGCTTGGAATATATGGGCTAATTTTTTATCATTCTAGATATGGAATGGAAATTACGCCCTTAAACATTTTTGTATAGCATTTAATTTCTTATCTTGATGGTGCCACTTTCAGTCTGCCTCCATCCAGACATGCTTAGGGTTGTAAGTTGTAACTAGTTAGACCAATTGATTTTAATACAAAGCAGCTACTTCAATAGGGATTTCGGTCCATCTGTCAACAAATATCATAAATCCCAAAATGCCTCCTTTTTTGTTTTGGCATTGCAGGAGATTTTCTGTGCCAAAACAGAGCGACTTCTGCTTCATTCAACCTTGAGGTAGATCTCAATTTCGGAATGTGGATAGAACTATTACAATCGAATGTTTTTGTGCTGCCTGTCTCGTCATTGGCAAGCTTTTGCAGCTCTTCCTTTTTGTGGCCTAATAGTTACTGCCCTATGTTTACAGTGGCTTTTTCTTTGTTCAGTCATCTCTACATGCGTGTGTATCAGTGTATTTATGTAGCACAATACTAGTAGACTTGCGGCCAAACAGCTAACTTGTTATCAAATCATTCACTAGTTTATTTCAAAGCAAAATTCTCCTAAAGAAAATTGTGCAATTCCGGGATAAAAATGCACACCAAAAAGGTAATAAGCATATATGAGCAGCGAAGAGCTAGAAATTGGACAAGTTCATTATCAACAGAAACAAATACATATACATACAATGCTTGAATCTTGCTGGGGAGATCACGTCTCCAGTGCATAATTTTTTGGGAGGGTTCGTGGCAGGGTAATATTCGAACCTAGTTTTTGATAAACTTATAACCAGCTTTATTGTCATCATACATGGTGTAAAATCCACAATTCTGTTAGCCATGTCACACTGCTTACTGGTGGGGCGGTGACATCCCATTCTCTGATTAATGTCGTCACCTGTCAACTATAGGGCAGTGTACAGCATGCATGTGCGACCTCAGAGAGCTTCATTATCTGGTACCTATATCGTAGCGGTTTTGGCACCTTCAAAACCTACAAATAAAATAAAAAGATCTTTTAGAAAAAAAATATTAGATGGATTGATTCTCAGGTAGCAGTCTTCTGGCTACACTTGAACAATTTAAGTGTTTAACATCTAACTAGCCAGGAGACTTGAAAGCATTTACTGTGCTCAAATTAACTCCCTAACTACTGTTTCCCGTTGATCATAAATATTATTGTCAAATAGCAAAAACATTGAGCACTGACCAAAAATATAATCCAACTAAGAAAAGAATTATTTCCTACACATGTTCCAATGACTTGCAGCAGTTCAAGGGGCTTGAGATGATGTTAGGCCAGTAGCATTATTATGATGGGAGATACCCACACTAAGTAGGAGTTAGTGTAATAGCCAGCTACCAATTCATAAGTTCTAATATTTCTGGATGGTCTTGAAAATTCAAATCAGCAAAGAACTGGATCTAGAATGGGGTCCCTTGGCCTTCAAGTCTAGTAACATTGGCAAACATGATAATTATATACACATATGCACAAATGTAGATGTTTGAAGAATATTCAAAAGGAATTTGATAAATGTCCCACGGTAAATCGTAGACTAGAAACAACCAAGTACATTAAACTATACAAGAGAAGCCCAAGAAACAATCAGACAAAACTCCCAACTTCTAAGCCATACAGAAACAGAATGTTTAAGCCTCTCATAAGAATCCAAAGCAGTTGATTTTAAGATGAGATGACTCAAATTCTACACGAGATAAATTGCATGTCAGATTCCTCGGAACAAGAAGAAGATTCTCATAAATCACTAGTCACCGAATGGAAAATGCCAGCATTGGAATGATTATTGCTATGACAACCAGCAAAGAACTATGGGAAGGAAACATTCCTGAGACCCACACCAAAGAAAATATGCATGATTCACATAGAAATATATGCCAAAGGACAAGATAATTAGAAATATTCTACCCTGCAAGCAATCAACCGTTTACTCTCAAACCACCACTTTTGTGTCCAACTTATCATTAATGTTAATCTGATTGATAGCATTTCAAATGCAAAGTATATAATGCAAATATTTTAACAGTTGCAAATAAACTGTTGCAAGAAAACCAGGAATTAGTTACACGGAAATGTTCCAAAGAGTCCACAGACATGACAACATAATAGGCAAACATAAAAAGAGAAACTTCATGGTTATCACCATACATCTAATGCTCAAGACTTTATAATAGCATGACAATATCAGAGGATTACCTGATGATACATATGTTGGCAGGCTAACATATTTTGGGCATGAGCTTTTAGAAGAATAATTCTCTCGAACTATTGATCCAAGTTCACAGTCCCGAGGCTGGGAAGGCAACAATAAGAAACAAAATTAATTTGCTGGATACATTTGTTGTTCCACAGCAAGCACAGTTATACAGGCATGAGCACATCATAATTCCAGATTAGGTTTTTCATAGAGCACCAACATCAGATTTTTTCTTATGAAAAAAATAATAAATATTTACAAGAATTTTGGGATTGAATTATTCAGTCAATCTGCACCATGAGATCAGAAAGTAAGCACACTAGAATTATCAACTGTTAAAAGCATTATACTAACTTCAAGGCTGGCCTTCTGGCTCTATAGACAATGAATAATCTATATTCGTCACTAACTGGTTAAATCCAAGACTGAACATATAAATTTAGGAAGAATAAATGGAAGAGACTAACCTTGAAATCCTTATAAAAGCATAAATAAAGTTCCTCTATGGCACCTCTTGAGCAAGACAGTGATGGGGTTGCATGGAAAGCATTCTCGATGGCAGAGACAATGCCTCCAAGAGGATACTTTTCAGTATTTGAAGGAACATATCCCGCTTCATTCAGTACATTCTAGTATGAGACATTGTACAAAACAATAATCAATTAATTGGATAAATCAGCTAATTTTGGAAACAAGCAGGTCAGTACACAGGTCAGCTTGCATGAGTGCACTTCATGTGTGGTGCAGTTTCAGTTTGATTTGTATTAAAGTCTATATCAGATTAAATAATAGTTTTAAGGTTCATTCATTTTCTTTCTTCTCCTATTTTTATTTTCCCTCTATCCAAAACATAAAGAGAGGACAATAAAGAGAAGAAAATAATCTAATTATCCTTCACAATATCTTTTCTATTTTCTTTTCTCCCTTTCCTTCACTCCAAACATAGTCTATGAGAAAATCTTAAATTCACATTGAGAACACAGAAGTGTTGAACAAAAGCCAAGTAAATTCATGGATATCTAAGACACCTCTTGAGTCACCACTGACAAATAATTTTGGTAGACGGCCAATGTGCACTCACCACAGATCCTACTTTGTGAACTGAGATGTTCAGCTATAGACATTAGACAGACACATTTAATCATTTCAGACACATATTATTCGCTTAGGAGTATTTAAAATCCTCACTTTCCTGGTTGTTCTTTGTTTTTCCACAATGATGTTCAAGATTCTTGCCTACGTTAAGATTCTTGCCTACGTTAAGATTCTTGCCCAAAATACAGGTGAAAATGTACATGCATCAGAATTCCATAGTTAAAACACAAAATTGGTTTCCAACAACTCACCGTGACATTGTACTTAAAGTATACATTGAGGACTGTTAAAAAATAACTGTATTCATCATAAACAACTGGAGAAGAGCAAGTCCCATGCTTCTCTGCAAGTGCAATTCCAAAAAAAGGAGAGAGATAATGAACTTTATATAAAGGAAAAGGTGTAATTTCAATTTCATATAGAAATAAACATTTGCACGCATATATATATATGATCAAAGACACCATCCAATTACTGGTGAACAATTTGTCAGAAAGGAACATTTGCAATGATGTATAGGTAAAACAACATTTGCAAACAGATTAGCATTATCACAATTAGGGAGACAATGACACATTTCACATGTTTCAGTCATTTCATAGCATTGAACACAACTTAAGCACGACATTTTTTTTCTCATTACAAAATGGTATTCAAACGGGACCCACCATTTTGCCGGAAATATTGTTATCCGACTTTTAAAGATAACGCATGAAATCTGCCCTTCCCATAATTTTTTTTTTTGTTTGACAAAGTTCCAAAAATATGGATACATATACTTGTTTAATAAATTTAGCCCTATAATTTTTTTTGTCCATTAAAGTCAGAATTCACATAGAGACTTTAAATTAAATATGGTTTGATAATCTACTTATTCTGAAGTAGAAGAGCAGGGACACTAGCATCAGAAATGGCCTTTCATGTTTTCAATCAGATGTCATATATCCAAAATATAGCGAATTTTTCTATCCTTATAGGAAGGTGCTTAAGGGCAGCTGTTATTGTTTCCCATCAGTTTACTTCCAGAAGAAAATCCAGGAGGTAAACTGTACAAGTAAATTATGTCATGTAATAGAAAGTTGAAGAAATTTACCCCACTGCCAATATGGATTTCCCCATGCAGCCGTCATCAAACATAGAACACAAAGCATGTTAGTACTAAATCATGGTAAAGGGTTGTTTAACAACAAACAGAGTCTACAGTGGATAACCACCTCATGTGCCCAAAATGATCCTTTTGTACCATGACAAGTTGATGATGAGCCGCAACTTAAAGACGGCCAATATTTCTCCAAAGCATCATGTAATGTTGCAATCTACATGTTATCAAATTAAATTTTCTAAGGTACATTACATAACTACTATTGAAGTTGCAGCTAATAAAAAACACTGAACCGGACTAGCTTTCGAAATATCTGAGGGCAACCAACCAGAGTACAATCACACGCCAATTCAAAATATTTCACATCAACCATTATATAATTAACCATACTATGCAAGTTTTCTGCTCTCACATAGTTAGCGACATGCATAAAATAGAACACCACCAAAATTTGTCAGTCATTTGACCACTAATAGAACTATTTTCTGTTCCCAACACAACCCACATACTCAAATTGATTCTTTCTGCGGTACCTTTTCCTACTATTTAAAACTCCACCAAAATGCTGCAGACCCATATGCAGACTACAATATCAGGTTAAAAAATTGAAACAACATAAACAAAAAATCAGAAACAAGAGAGCAGAAAAGGCAGACCTCTTTTTCATCAAAATTGGATCGTCTACAACAGGCAGGCCAGGTTCCATCATTATAGTCCGGCCACAGTCCATCTGCAGTACAAAGTAGAGTTAGTAAAAGATGCAAACTTTCTTTTATGGTAGTCTATGATATTGACACAAAAGACAATAACTTCAATAAAATAAATAAATAAAATTACATATTTTGTGGAAAAAAAAAAAAACTACTGCATACCCACTCAAATGCCCAATTCGGTTGAATAACAATAATAAGAACATAAAAAAAATGATGATTTCAACACTTACGGATCGTAAATTCAGCTGGAGCATTTGAACTGTCAAAAAAAATAAATTAGAAACAGATTTTGCAGTACAACACATTAGAATTAGAAAATAACAGCAACAGAACAGAAGTAACCGCAAGCAAGAAAAAAAACCCAATTCAAAAGAAATGCCTGCGCCTATGCCCGAGCAAGTCAATGAAGCAGAATAGGAAAAAAAAAGACAGAAAAAGTGGTCGTTATTACCGGCGGCAACAAGCATTAGAAGAGCAGCAATGGCGGGTACGCTGGCAATAAGTGCCAGGCCATTGAAGAGCCAATTTGAAATAATCGAACTCTCTCTGGGCCTCCAACAAGCTAAAGGAGGGCGTTGCAAGGAAGAGGAGGAGGATGAGGATGGGGATGAAAGTTAGGTGAAGAGGAGAATCAGAAGATGCCATTGAAGATGCTGTAGATGATGAAAAAATCAGAAGAAGGAAAAAGCTTTTATAGAATACAAATGTGCATTGAGGACAAGGACAGAAGGAGGTGATTGTTGGTTGCAAGCTATAAATATGTGGACCCCACCTCTCCACCCAAATATTTTATTTCTAATTTTGTTTTGCGACCAATTATTTAATCAAATGATTATATGGATATCATATGCTAAATTTTTTATCCCACAAAATCCATTTTCAAGCCGCCTTTATTGCGATAAACTCTTAAACTTTAATTTTGTTATAAAGCTTACATTAAATTTTTATTTCTTATATATTAAGAACTTATTTTAAATAATTGAACTCTAAATTTATTACAAAACATTAAATTACCAAAATTTTAAAAAAAATTATCATTTTAATGCAATTAAATAATAATTTATAAATATGTTGTAAATTTTTCATTAAATAATTATTTAATAAA
>CATIWM010293007.1:0-37743 GCA_949671775.1 Mallotus repandus
AAGAGAAAATGGAAGGATCATGAGACTATTCCTATCAATGAGGAATGCAGTGCTGTTATTCAAAATAAGCTTCCTCAAAAGCTTAAGGATCCAAGGAGTATCACTATCCCTTGTACCATTGGAAATGAATTTATAGGTAAATCCCTTTGTGATCTTGGTGCAAGTGTAAGTATAATTCCTCTCTCTTTTTGCAGGCGTCTCAACATTGGTGAACCTCAACCAATGACAATATCCTTACAGCTTACGGATAGATTAATCATTTATCCCTATGGTATTCTAAAAGACGTCCCAGTCAAAGTTGGTGACTATTATGTTCCAAGAGACTTTGTCATCTTAGAGATGGAGGAGGATCGCCACATTCCAATCATACTTGGATGACCTTTCCTAGCCACAGCAGGAGCAATCATTGATGTCAAGAGAGGAAGGATACTGCTGGAAATTAGAGATAACAAGGTGGAATTTGATGTTTTTAAAATGGCAAAACAATCCTTAACAATGGGATCCTGTTTCAGAGTTGATGCAATCCAAATCTGTGTGCAAGAAACCTTTGAAAAATAACTCACTGATGATTCCCTAGAAGTATGCTTGGTCCATGATGTTTTAGAAGATGAACCTGACAAGGAAGTGGTAATGTATGAACACTATCTCAGTGCAAGTCCCACATTAAATAAGCAAAGATTAGTCAGGTATGAGCCCTTAACTTTTAATTTAGAAAGTCTTGATAAGATTGAAGAGCAGACTACACCCAAGGAAGAGCTTAAAACTCTTCCTTCTTCTTTGAGGATTTACAAAGAGAAAATAAAATGGTGGCTTGACAAAGAATTGCAAAAGAAAGAGTTTCAACCAGGAGATTTAGTATTGCTGTTTAACTCCCGATTGAAGCTATTCCCAGGAAAACTAAAGTCTCGATGGTCTGGACCATTCAAAATTACACAAGTTTTTCCTCATGGAGCAGTCGAACTTGTCAACCAAGCATATGAAGCTTTCAAGGTCAACGAGCAACGTCTTAAGCCCTACTTTGTGGAGGAAGCTAGACTGAAGAGTGTCTCTTGTACACTCATGGAGCCAATACCCTAAATTCAGCAAGGGATAGTCGAGCTATCGACTTTAAACTAGCGCTAATTGGAAGGAAACCCAATATATTTTCTTTTTAATATTATTTTGTTTTATTTTAATTTTTATTTTCAGTTTTATTTACTCTTCTTTCTTTCATAGGTTGAGAATTGCTAAGTATAGGTTTGCAGATTATAGGAGCAGAGTTGTGATTACACGGGTTCTACAATCAAGGTACGCAACACTGACTAATATATTCATGCAATTGACACGATTTTGTGACACGACATTGGCAAGTCATGACTATGCCGTGTTTCACAACACAAATTTTCACTGACTATTGCACGACCTGAGTCCACGGTATGTTCAAAGCTGTGATATTTACTGCCCATGAAGACACGACTTGAAGCCGTGTCATCCTCATCCAAGCACTGCTTCAAGCCGTGCAAGCCACCATAACACACGGCTTGAAGCCGTGTAACTCCTTGTCAAGCACGGCTTCAAAGTCGTGCATACTAGCCCTTCACACGACTTGAAGCCATGTGATACTTACCAAAGCATGGCTTCAAGCTGTGCAAACATACCCATCACATGGCTTGAAGCCGTGTTATCCACATCACAAGCATGGCTTCAAGCCATGCAACATATGCTTTCACACGGCATGAAGCCGTGTCACATGTTACAAAACATGGCCTTATGCTGTGTGACCATTTTCAAACATACACGGTTTAGACACCGTGTTTTGATTTTCTTTACACGACATGAAGCCATGCGACATACTTCCAAACACTGCATCATGTCGTGTGGCCCATTTCCACAACATGATTTTCAATCTTTTTTATACGGCATTAAATGCCGTGTCACATAAAAGCTTTTTGATAGTGGGTCCCACGGGCACATTTTGACACATTTTGACATTTTATTTTATGTTTTCTGCAATATTTTATTATTTTTTGTTATTTTATTTTTTGGATATTTTGTGTGTTTTTATCTTTTGTTTTTCTTTTACTAACTTTCGGACGAACACACAATTCTGGGAAGTGCCCCTTTTATTTCTTTTTCCTCAATTTGGTTTATTGTTAATTTTCTTTTCCATTTTGTTGACATTGAGGACAATGCCATGGATAGTGTGGGGGGTGTTTGCTAATCTAATTAATTTGATTGTTAGTTTTCTTTTTCTATTTTATTTTATTTAGTACTTTCCTATTTTATTTAGTCAGTAAAAAAAATAAAAAATAAAAAAATAAAAAAATAAAAAAATTTTATTTAGGATTTATTACTTTTCAACTCGTTTCCCCATACTGTTAATTTGATTGTCCTTAAGAAAACTTTTTTTTTTATTTGAATTTTTATGTACTCTATCACACTTGAGATTATATTAGTGTATAAGCTTGTTTCTTGATTAATTACTGAATTATCGAATAATTTATTAATTAAGATAGTTGTACATAATCTTTATGTATGGAGAATTTAGTTTTTATGACCTAAGCATGAACCTAGAGATTGAAATTGTGCATGATTTTAGGAAGGGTTGCATATTTAAATTTCAGTTAAAAAAAAACTCTCTCATTCTTAAAGTAAAAGCTGTATTTAAATTAAAATCTTATGCGCTCTGAATCTACTCCAATGCCCTAATTAGGGTATGAGTATCCAAAGGAAATACTTAACTGTGTCCACACTTAGTAATACAGGAAGGGGGATTACTTTGAGTAGAGAGATTTGAATTGAGAAGAGAAAAAAAAATAATAGAGTGAAATGGAGCGTAAAACGCATTCACTAAATAAAAAAAAACTGTGAATCTTTATGTTTCCCTTCTCTAGTTTTGTGTTCACTTGATTTCAAAAGGTTGTGTGCTTGGGTCATGATTAGTAAATTGTTCATATATATTGTATTTTTGTCTAACTATCTTCTTTAGTAAATATGTTTCGGTCTCAGTGTTATCAAGTTTCATGTCTTAGAAGCTGTATGACTTAGGTTGTGATTTGAGTTTACTATTTTTAAAGTTGGTTTTTGCTTGAGGACAAGCAAAGTACCAGTGTGGGGGAATTTGATGTGCGTATTATTTACATATTTTAAAGTTGAATTTTAATAAATTTTAAATAGGAAATAATTTAATTTAAATAGTTTTTGGGTCTAATTAGGAGTTTGTTTAGTAATTAGTATTTGATTAGGATTCTATTTAGGAAGATATATTTAGTTTTTGATTAATGTTTATCTTTGGTAGGTGGACCCACCAATTAAGGAGAAAAGGAAGAATTTAAAGTTGAAATTGTCAAAACTTCTAAAAGTTTCAAGCCAATTGCAAGCCATATTTTAGCCAATCAAACCAAATTATATTTAGACAATTAAGAAGCCATGTGAAAATAAAAAAAGTCTCATATTTTGCAAATTAAGAAGATTTGAGACCAACGTGGACTCTTCCTAACCCTAGTTCTATATAAAGGAAATTTAAAACACCTTTTGTAAGAGTGAACAGAGAGGAACAAACGGAGAGACAGAGAAGAGGAGAGACGCAGAGGCAAGATAGAGAGGCAGCTGAAGGATTCGACAATTATTTAACAACTTTATTTTTCATCTTTCTGTTTTTCTTTATATTTTGTTTATGGATTTCTCTATAGCCATGCATGGCTAATTTTCTTTTAAAATCTTGGTTAGGAGTAGCTATTCCATTATATGAATTGAACACAAGTACTTTTATTTTATTTGAATTTCAGTTAATTCTTTGTGTTGCAATATTGTCTAGTTATCATTCCAGGCCTATTTGATTGCTTGTTTATGGATAAATTTACCAACGAGAGTTAGGGGAATTTATTAGCTTAAGAACACTTAAAATTTAGATCACTCAACCACGAGAGTAGGTGAGCTCTTCAGGGAGTCATGACAGTTTAATCACAGTGACAAATTAATTGCTAAAAATCTTAATGAGCTAGGATTAACTTATTAATCACGAGAGTAGGTTAGATTTTAATCCTTGAATGCTTAATTGAACTTGAGAGAGTCTTTAGGTAATTTAGAGCAATTACCCTTAACTGAATTCAAAAGATTATTTATTTTATAATGTGTTCAAGATTAGAATGGACTAGTGAAACTAAACCTAGATTCTAAGCATTAGATATCTGATTTTAGTTTACTTTATTCAATTGTTATTTAAATTTTACAATTACTCAAATTCTTTTTCTCAGTTTGCTAGCTAAGTTATAGGTAAAAATAATTGGTAGTTAATATACAATCTTCATGGGAATGATATCTTCTGTGCTACAATCACGACTCGTGCGCTTGCGAGTTTTGAGAGCAACAACAAGGTTACTAATCAAGTTATTAAGTCACTCAGAATTTTGAGGTAAAATGCTTTGTTTGGAATTCTCTTACTTGATCTTTTTGATCCTTCTTCGATTTGAGTGTTAATGATTGGTATTCTGAACCTTTTCTCCTAATTCTATAACTTTTTTTTTCATTTGATTGTAGCATTTTCACATGATGTTTTAGTATTTAAAATTTTGAGCTAAAAGATGCGACATCTATTTTAATGTAAGTGATTTCTTTCACTTATAGTTTATCCTAATTTTTCGTCTCTTCTCTTTTTCTTTTATGCATTTTAAGGATTTGTTTTCCTTTTTATTGTTGTCATCTTTAGGGGTGTTCATCGAGCGGGTCAAGTTTGCATGGGTATAGGAAATGGAAAATCGAGCGGGTTTGGTATGTGTTAAACAGGCACCGAACTTTAATCGATTTCTATAAAAATCTGACAGTTCGAGTTAGGCGAGGGTTTGGGTGTTAATCGGGTATGCCAAACGATTTTCGGCTTTGGGCTTTGGGCTTGAAATTGTTGAGCCCAAATATAAAACATAAGACTATAATTATATATTAAGGGCCGAAACCCACAAAAATATTACAAACTAGTCCAAAACCAAAACCCATAAAAATATTACAAACTGGTCCAAAATCTATGTATAAGAGCCTAGTTTACATTTTCAATTACATTTAATGGGCTCAATATATAAAATGTAGCCAAAAAAACAAATTAGAATAATTTACATTTGATTTTTCTAAGATAAAAAATCAAATGAACCTATAATTATATACCAAAATAATGATTCAACTATCCTTCAATGATTGATGTTCAATCTGATTCAGAACCCATCAACAAAGAAATAAAGAGGGATTCCACATATATAAGCAAAAACATCTAACAAAATCCTGCAAAAGAAGAAATAAAAAAATTAACTTGGCTCATACTCAGATTTTGTAAAAAATTAACTTGGCTCATACTAAGATTTTGTAAAAAATTAATTTGTACATCATATAAGAAACTTGACCACAATTTTTGGCTACAATAAATGCCCCCCCAAAAAATTGCAGCACAAGTGATTTTGCTGTCATAAAATTTGGTGGAAGCATTCATCATTGCATTAGCCGAGAACGCAAATATGCATATGCAAGCAAAACAAGCAACATAGATAGATAATATTAACTACAAGCAAGCAAGGTAAGCAAGGAATGCAAAATGCAAGAGAAGAGAAGCTAAAAAATTCTAAGTGCTGCATTTTTTGGCTGCATTAGCATGCCTCCCAAGATAATGCAGTAACATTTTACGGCTGCATTAGAATGCCTCTTAAGATAATGAAGCCCCTCATTGTTCGACTCATAGTGAAATATAGCATCATCAAAGCCTGAAATAAGAATTAAAATAAATCATATGAATAAAAAATATAAGAAATAGAGATTAAATAAATTTATTGCCAGTATGTTCATATAGGACTAAAGGGACAGCCAATAGAGTTAGATCATATGACACCTAATGTGGGCGTTGTTGATGGACTAACACCCACAGGTGGAAGATATGAAAATACATAAAAAAACATAATCAGTACATAATCAAGTATCAACAAAAAGTTAACAAATATAAAATTAGTTTAACAAATTAAATACTTACCATTTTCAATAGGTTCAAGTTCATCTAGTTCCTCCTCAACTGAAATATAATATTTACTAACTTTAAGGCAATCTTGAGAATAAATTAAAGCTTCCACAACATTAGGAGTTAATGAACTCTTAACGACATCAAGCACTTTATCACTAGTGCTAAAAGTAGATTCTGAAGCAACAGTTGAGATGGGAACAACTAAAACATCCTGAGCCATTCTAGAGAGTATAGGAAACCTTTCATAATTTAATTTCCACCATTTTAGAATATCTAATTCCCCCTCTTCTTGTAATAGAGACTCAATCAGGTATAAATCAATATCAAACTTTCTGCTTTCACACATTCCACATTCAAGTTGATGTTGCTTAAATCTTGCTTTCAACATAGAAATAGGTTTCACAGAAGTTGCAGAAGCAGAAACAAAAGATTGAGAACAGATTCTTGAGAAGCAAAATCAGTTTTACCATAATAAGCCACATAATCAGCAAACAATTCAGAGAGAGAGTTTCTCATAGATTGAGACAAGCTTTCACCAACAACAAGTCCATACATTTGACCAAGAGTATATGACATGTACTCAACTTTGTATCGAGGATTCAAAACACAAGATATAAAGATCTGATTATTCATCTTATCATAATCACCCTAATATTTTTTGAACTTCCGCATCATATTCAGGCCCATTATTCTGACATTTAAGTCAGTATAAAGCTTCCACTCATTCAAATTCTAGTATAATTCAGCGATTTCAGAAAATAATGTATTGGAAGTCACATCATGAGAAGCAAAAACTCTCAAAGTCATGTCATAAAAGTGTTTTAGCAAATCAACCAATTTATTAACAGACAACTTGTCAAAGTAATTAGGCACATAATCCTTCAAATCAGATCTGAATGATTAATCTTGTTTACTAAACTTCTCAAAGCTTTTTAAAAAACACAAGCAGTTTTTAGCATGAAATAGGTGGAATTCCACCTTGTTGGAACATCAAGGGAAAGACATGCTTTAGAATAAATGCCAACTAACTCAACAAATTCTTTAAATTTTCTAAGTCTTACTGGTGAATTTCTGACATATCTAACACATTCTTTAACCTTTTTTACAACCTCACTAACATCTTTCAACCCATCTTGCGCAATAAGGTTCATTATGCGAGCAATGCACCTAATGTGCATGTATTTAGATCTAACTGCACTAACACCTCAACATAACACTTTCTTTTTAAATACCCCATGGCTGTGTCATTAGACGAGGCATTATTTACTGTTACAGTGAATATGTTTCTAAGCCCCCACTCAAGTAAACACTTGTTCAATGCTTGTGCAATGTACTTACCTTTGTGAGATGTAATAGGCACAAATGATATAATTTTCTTTTGAAGCTTCCACTAATCATCAATAAAGTGAGCAGTTATGCATATGTAATTGATTTGTTGAATAGATGTGCAAGCATCAGTGCTAATGCTCACTCTTGGACAATGATTTCTAAAGAAAAGCTTTAAAGACTGCTTCTCATTCAGTACAATTTAACAATCCTTTGTCAAAGTAGTTCTGGAAGGTAATTGAACCTAGGACATGCAAGACATAAGAATTTCTTAAACCCCTCCCTTTGCATAGATTTAAAAGGTAATTCATCTATAATTATCATATATGCAAGACACTTTCTAATTACTTCTTGATCAAATTTTCAAGTTCCTTGAGATCCTAGGGTTTCTTTGTTTTCAGCTTCCAACATGTTCACAGGTTCAAAGTAAAAAACACAAATCTCAAATCAATCACAGATTCACAAAATTTATAATAAAAAAGTACAAATTATAAATCAATCTATCATACATCGAATTTTGACTGTCCCCAAAAAGGTTCAGTGATGAAAACACTCCTCCAAACATGATAAGTGTCTGTTCATTCGTACCGCCTCTAAAGCATGTTAAGAATCTGAAAAGTCCAAACCGAATAAAACTGGCTACTGAGTCATTAAGTCATACCTCAATTTTATGAATTATGAATTATCAGAATGATAAGTAGCTCATTTCGAGTAACCGTCGCTCAAAATATGTAACTCGTCAGACCGGTGTTCATCTCGTCGGACCAAAGTTCAACTTTGTGAAAATTGAAAGTTGATTTTTGATAAAATTGATGTCGAAAAAACATCCGTAAGCCCTTAAAACTTTTAGAAATGATCTCAGAATAGTGCGCATAATCTCAAGAAGTAGCGTATGATCACACCTGAACACATTTTTCTCACGCGTGAAAATGGAAGCTGATTTTAACAAAACAGACACTGGAAACACGTCCAGAAGGTCTAAAAACCCTGCAAACATCCCTAAAATAGCTCGAATAGAGCCCGGGAAGGCCGTGTAACACATGCAAGAGCGCGTGATCATGTGGCTGAGTGCGTGATCACGCGCTAAAACGCATGATCAAGCATCCAAAGGGTGTGATAACGTGCATTTTCTCCTACTTTTCATACATTTCTACGCATTTTTTTCCTATAAATAGGGGTCTCTACCTCCCATTTTAACAACGGCAAGAGCCAAAAAAAAAGGGCAAGAGCCAAAAGTAGACACACACACTGAAACACTGTTGAATTAAAGACTCAGAAGTCCCAATTCACACACTTTTAGTCCACTTTCTACATTTTTCATAGGATTTTTTAGACCACTTTTGCACCGAACCCACCCTCATCTTTGTCAAAGCATGCTTTATACAGATTTGCATTACACGTCATTTTCATCCTCTCAACGAGGAAAGCTTAAAAACCTTGCCAAGCTAAAGCTTCAAAAACACCAAACAAGCTCAATTGAATATGAGGACCAAACAATCATTTTTGCACATTTATTTACTGTCTAGCATTTTACTTTATCGCTGCTAGTAGTTGAGCAATTGTTGTGATTGTGTGATGAGACTGGCAATTTGCATGCTGATTGAATAATTTCTATCTTGTTTTGCTCATAATAAATTATCATTTTGCATCAATATGCATTCAATAAACATAAAAGCTCCTTATCTAAGCTAGAGCTTTGATATTAAGGTCTAATGATGCAATCATCATCATTTACTATTTATCTCATCATTTAGAAATTCTTTATAATAATTCCTACAAGAGCATGAACTATGTGCATTTGTTTAATCATTCATGATGCATTAATCATTTTTGTTATGCGTACATGCTACCCGAGTGGATGAATAGATGGAATTGCATATAGTTATGTTAACCTCTATCTTACAAGTATTTGTTAGATTTACATTTCCGCAATCTTCTTTTCTTTTTTCGAATGTATTTACTAGAAAAGCCTTGTAAATAATTGTACTTAATTTTTATTACTCTCTGTTATAATCAACTTGCTTGTGTGAATGCATATATATCAATTGTCATTACCAAAACTAAGGTGCTGTGGTAGCCATATATCGAGTATTAAAATGAGAAATAGTCAAAAAGTAGATGAGATCTCCCGCGCTCAGAATCTCTGCTAGGGACGATACTCGTTGAGTGACCAAATGCCGTCCTTTTAATCTTTTCCTAGTTTTCTAAAATTAGGTAGTGAATCCAAACACAAAGCATCTCGCATCTCTCCGAGACCAATCATTTGTCCCTGTCCTGTAAACGGAATGGATGTCCCATTCGACAAAGTTGCCATGTCCCTCGAAAAACCCTAAATTAGCATCTCCCACTCTCGGTCGCTTATAGTGGCGACTCCATTGGGGACTCTGGTTAGAGAGATCAATTTGAAAATGACTATTTCTCATTATATGATACTTAATTATATGGAGCCATTCACTATTGCCTTTGCACTACATAATCATACATGCACTCTTAGTTCCTATCAGCCGACAATGACGGAAAGCGATCCACTATGGTTCCACATGAGTCATAGGGTGACCAATTCGGATTTTTAACCTTTAGCCTTTGCTCTTGGTTTCACTGAACTCACCTTACCCAATTTTGTGACCCAAGTCCTTAACGAGGGCAACCCAAATTATCAAAAGAATGCTAGACTCACTGACCAGAGTCCGTAACCCTAGTCATGGGGGGGCATTCTTGCTAAAGGAGCCCTTAGCCTTATACCCTCGACTCAGCCTGTGTAAACAAACAGATACAAATCTCCACTAGGATCCCACCAAGCTTTGCACGCTAGCTCTGATGCTATCCATTTGACCTAACATTCATAAATGCTATGACACTTTTAGTTTCCATCATCGATTGACATCATTACGTCCATTCTCATAGACTGCTCACACTTAGACTGTGTGATCCTTGTTTACCTTGCATAAGCTTGATGTGCAAGGAATGATAAGAATCATTCTCCTCAGTATGAATAGCCTGTGAGAACTGGTGAATAGTGACATCTTTCGATGACAAAACCTATGAGCGTCATCCATTTGTCCTTATCAGATCAAATAGATGGGTCAAGAATTTGACTAGATTGCAGAGATTTGTGTTGAAAGAATCAAATCATAAACTCTCAAATAATACTTTTATGCTTCTTAGTAAATGTATCGAATATTGATGTGGGGACACGAAACTGAACCCCTCTTTGACTATAGCCCCTACACACGCGGGCATGTAAGGACTATAAATTCCATTTGTGACCCAATGACTGGTCCTTACATTGACATTATATGCTTACCTCGAGTGCATTTGAGCATCATTCCTTAGTTTACCTCTTGATTCTCATCAAAATAAATCGAAATAGCCTAGTCTGAGAGTGGAACCATAGTCCCCTGCTGACTATCAGGTCAAAACCCACTTAGTAAAGAGATTCAATAACCTCGTGGAGTGATAAGGTTGGAAGTGAGAGCTTGCTTGTGATTGGTTTGTTCCTTGTACAGGAAAAGCTAATCATCTCTTACATAAATCGTGCATACATGAAATACATATAGATAACATATACTAACCATGTCTTCTTGCAGCCATCTGCATCCATTTTAATAAGACTATGGATGAGCACATCATGCATACATGCTAATTGTATTCTTTTATAGGCACATATCATGCATGCATCATCCATCATTTTTTTATTCCATCTCACTAATGTGTAGTAAATAAGATCTCAATATGGGTGATTCAGAAGACACTTCATGTCAATAATTTGAGGATAAATTGAAAGAGGGGATTCAAAAATTTCTTATTGATGGCACCATAGCAGAAATCCTTCAAGCCCAAATCAAAGCCACTAATGTTCAAACTAGAAACTCCCAAGAGGGAAACCATGCTGCTACTCCCATAAACGAAGCATCTGCATCTGTCCACCCATAAGCAAACAAAGGAAAGGGTATCCTTCATACTCTTGTATGGATTGAAGATGATAATAAGTATTATCGTGCCTTTAAAGCACCACAACAACAAGCTGCTAAATTGCTGACTTGACCAAACTTGAATCAGTAAGAGAGGTCAAACTACTAGCCAACAAGATGGCTTATCCAGAATTTTCCTTTAAGGATAAAGGGCCTCGTGAGTCTAAAAGCTTCACTGATCTATCTTTGTTCAAAGATGAATCATTTCCTGATGATTTCAAATTGCCAAACTTTGCCAAGTTTGACAGAACTGGAGATCTGAGGGTCCATTTAAGGCAATACACCACCTTTATGGCTGCTACTGAGCTTATAGAATCACAGATTGTTCGATTCTTTTTCACTTCATTAAAAGAGGGTCCAAGAGCATGGTTCTTTGACCTTGCGGATGAAATCAAGAGTGACTAGTTGTTGTTGACTTAAAAATTCATTAAGCAGTATGAATACAACACTCAGTAGGATATAACCCGCAGAGATATGGAAACTATAAAATAGAAGTTTGGTGAATCTTTCTCTAACTATGTAGCAAGATGGCGAGCAAAAGCTATCAAAATAAGAAAGCGTCCTCCGAAGGACGAGCAGATAGAATTAATAATCAAAGGATCACTTCCCTATTTTAGGAAACATATGATATTTGCCCATTACCCTAATTTCCAAGCACTTCATCAAGCTAGAATTGGAATTAAAGATGAGGAAACCTAGCAACCGCCGAAACACTTTCCGCTGAAACACTCAAACAAACACCCAAAACCAAAACACCTTCAACCGAACCCCTAAGATAAACCAAGTTCAACCAAACACTTTCAACCCACCATCTGTCAATGTCATCAATAAACCACCTAGAAGATTCTCCAACTTCAACCTCTTACTATCTAAGGTCTTCCAAAGACTTTAGCAAAAGAACCTCTTACAACCAAGAGAACTAAAACCACTACAGAATCCTTTGCCTCCTCAGATTGACCAGAACCTATTTTGTCACTTCTACCAAATGCCTAGCCATGCCACTGACATTTGAAAAACTCTCAAAAATGTAATCCAAGACCTCATCGACTCAGGAAATAAAGATGACCCAATGTCAAAACCAACCCCTTTCCAAATTACAAAGCCATGCCTCCACCAATAATCAACACAATCTCATCTGGCCTACTCGAAACCTTTACTGAACAATCAATCCAAGCCATTTAGGAAACTCTTGAAGAATAAGAAACCAAAGCAGAAAAAGAATTCTTAATGATCTCAGAAGATGAATTCTTAAGTTTGATCCTTGACTGTTATCACTCTAGTGAAGATGAATGGGACCCTTTCGCATTTGAATATATTTCAATGCCCCGACATTCACTCCCCACTTGATGATGTAAAGAAGAGCTAGAGATGTAGCCTTTCCCATGAATGGTGAAGTGATTGATTACCCTTATTTGTATGAAGCAGACCAAAGCCTCAAAGTTGAGCAAGACAAACCTGAAGTGTGGGATCTACTGGGCCAGCCATCTGGAAAATTTAACTACAAAGTCAAGTACAGTGCACACTCTATAGCTTTTGTCCTTCTAGAGGAAATAGTGCCCTCAGGATGGGAAGAAGAATTTGATGAAGAAGACAGAATGACCATGACCGTGCAGTCTCTAAACCTACAAGTCATGGGAATCGACATTTGGTATGACTCTGGAACAAGGGTAATAATGTAAAAGCAGCCAGTTAAGAGACACCATATAGCAAGAAGCAGATAGTTAAAAAGCCTCTACCCTCAGTTAAGCACGTAACTCACAACAGAAGAGTCTACCAACCTCCTGAAAAGGAAACGGATGTCTCCAAGGGGAAGGAAATGTAAAATGATATGGCTCTGACTAAGGAAGAAGATGATCAGGTTCTTAAGCAGCTTAAGAAAACTCAGGCACAAGCCAGTATTCGGGATTTGCTCATGGCCTTTAAGAAGCACATAGATGCTCTAGTCAGGGCTCTTGATGATGTAACAATCACCAACTATAACATCTGTAATTAAAGCTCCTGCTAATGCAATAAACTTCTCAGATGAAGATCTACCCCCTGAAGGAAGGGTCCATAATCGTCCTCTGTTCATATAGGCAATAGTCAGATCTAAGAAGACCTCATGGGTTAAAGTGGATGACGGATCCGCCATCAATGTTTGCCCCTTGAGGCTGTTACATAAATTCAGCATGAACGTTGAAGACCTAGAGGAATCTAACATGATTACCCGAGCCTATGATTACTCTAAGAAGCCAGTCGTAGGGACTTTCAAAGCAGTGATCACTATGGGGGATATTGAATCAGTAGTAGAGTTCACTGTCCTAGATATCCCTCCAACCTTTGCCGTGCTATTGGGGAGGCCTTAGTTCCATCCATTAGGAGGCATACCTTCTACCGTACACCAGAAGATCAAATTCCCACTCAAGGACAAAGTTGTCACCATTCCAGCTAAAACCAACAAAATTATTGCTTGATTAAACACATTGCCACCAGGCTTCCAGATCTCTATAATCCACGAGGACTGGGATGACCCAAAGGTTGTTGCAATGATAAAAAAGATGCAATACCTGCCCGGAACAGGATTGGGTTGAAGGTACATTGGAGTCACAAAATTCCCTTATTTCTAAGGATAAACCAACAGTTATGGCTTGGGGTATGATCCTGAGAAGGACACTAGAACTAAGAAGTCCACCTCTTTTATTTAAGAAGGCTCAACTGAGGTTTACCAGGGACAGATTGAGAATTAGGAAAAGGAAGGGGTTGAGAAACCTAGCTTTGAAATCTTCAAAGATGTTATTGACTTTGCCAAAGGAAAGTGCCCCCATTGATAGAAGATATCATTGAGACTGATGTTAATGAGCTGATGAAGAATTTGAGACTAGAGTCCAAGACTGAGACCCTTAACTGTGAGGAAGTTGTTGCCATCCTTGAATCAAGCATTGATGACATTCTGTTTGAAGACACTGCTACTGGAGATGATCTCTGTACTTTTCCTTTATTTGAAACTGATGATGTAATGAACTCTAAAGTTAATACAATGAAATCAAATTTTGCTTACTTGTTCGATGTCCTTTCTGATAGTAGTGTGCATTGCATTGATCAAAACACTTGCATATTCGACATTCATTCCATATGCACTGAACCATTTAACATTGGCATATAAAATGAACCACGCGTTTTGCATATTTTGAAAGATGTTACCCTTGAAGAGAGGAGAGAAATTGAAAAAATATTAATAAAATATTCAAAAGTTTTGCTTGGACATACGTAGACATGCCCGGCATCGATAGAGACATCGATCAACACTACATTCCCACCAAAGAAAGGTGTAAACCAGTAAAGCAGAACCTGAGAAGACTTAGACCAAAATGGGCCCAATTAGCAAAAGAAGACATCAAAAGCTAGATCGAGGATAAATTCCTAGAGGTGGTAGACTATTTGGAGTGGTTAGCAAACATCGTGCCAGTGCCAAAGAAAGATGGAATGGTCAGAATTTGCATTGACTACAGATATATAAACAAAGCATGCCCAAAGGATGACTTCCCTTTACTTTACATAGATGTGTTAATAGACAACGCTGCCTCTTGCATAATGTATTCTTTCATGGATGGATTTTCTAGATACAATTAGATTTTGATGGCCATCATCAACAAAATAAAGACATCCTTCATAACAAAATGGGGTACTTACTGTTGTAGGGTAATGCCCTTCAGCCTGAAAAAATGCAGGTTCAACCTACCAAAGAATGGCAACAGCTATATTTCACGACATAATACACAAAGAAGTTAAAGTGTACATAGATGACATGATGGTTAAATAAGAAACCAAAGAAGGGTACCCAGCTGCTCTTGAGAAATTCCTTAGAAGGGTTACAAAGTACAGCTTCAGGCTTAATCCCAAAAAGTGCATATTTGGAATGACTTCAGGCAAGATACTAGGGTACATCGTCAGCCAGAATGGGTTCGAAGTGGATCCAAATAAAGTGAAATCAATCAAAGAAAATCCAGTGCCAAAAATAGAGAAAGAAATAATAGGGTTTCTAGGGAAGCTAGAGTTCATAAGCAGGTTCATTGTCAAGTTAACAGCAGTTTGCAAGCCCATTTTCAAGCTACTCAGAAAAGATCAGCCAGTCATATGGAACGAACAATGTCAGCTAGCATTCAACAAGATCAGAAACTACCTAGCCAATCCACCAGTTCTAAAACCACCCAAGTCTGGGTTGGCATTAACCCTGTACCTAGCCATTGAAGGGAATGTAATTGGTGCAATGCTAGCCTAAGAGGGAGAAGGGAAAGTGGAAATGCAGTCTACTACTTGAGTAAGAAAATGTTGCCTTATGAGGAAAAGTATAGTCAAGTTGAACATATAGGCCGAGTAATGGTATGGGCAATGAAGAAGGTTAGACATTACTTTTAATTATACAAGATCCAAGTTGTGTTTAAAATGGATCCTATAAAGAATCTCTATGAAGCTCCGTCCTTAGTTGGAAAACTAGCCAAGTGGCTCATTCTACTCACAGAATTTGATGTGCAGTATTTGACTAAGAAGAAAGTAAAGGGGAGAGTAGTCGCTAAATTCCTACCCCTTAACCCAATTCCAGATTTAAAAGAAATTCAACTAGACTTCCCAGATGACCTCAGCACGACCATCGAGGTACAGGGATGGTGAATGTACTTTGATGGAGTAGTCAACCAATTTGGAGCAGGAGTCAAGATCATTCTCCTAACACTGGAAGGCGAAGTGCTGCCAATTGCTAAGAAGCTAGCGTACAGGGTTACAAATAACGAAGCAGAATATGAAGCCTGTGCACTTGGCATGGAAGCTTTGATAGCTTTACGGGTGATAGAAGTTGAAATATTTGGGGATTCCATGTTGGTAATCAATCAGACAATAGAAGAATGGGAACTAAAAGGATAACACTTGAGGTTGTATCTAAGCCACCTGCAGCAGCTCACCCTATCTTTCCAAAAATGCAAATTCATCCATCTCCCTAGAAACTATAACCAAATGGCAAACACACTCGCTTCCCTAGCATCAGTATGTGAAGGAATCCTACTCAAATCAGAGCAACCTAGCCACAAAATGCCTCAGAATAGCTGAAGCAAAAGAAGACAGCAAACCCTGGTTCTACAATATACAACAATACCTCATAAAGAGAATTTACCCTAAGGAGGAAGTCAAAAAAAGATAAGGTAGTCATCCGACAACTGGCATCAAAATTTACATCACACTAGGGTGTATTATATAGAAGAGCTTTAGATGGGATAAAACTCAGATGTCTGGATGAGATAGAAGCTGCTAGAGCAATAGAAGAAGTACATGAGGGTGTTTATGGTTCACACATGAATGGCGCCATTCTAGCTAAGAAGTTAATGAGACAAGGGTTCTTTTGGATGATGATGATGGAAGACTGCATCATATTCGTAAGAAGGTGCCATAAGTGCCAAATTCATCGGAACATCAACCATCTTCCCCCAATAGAGCTACACTCTATCTCTTCTCTGTGGCCCTTCTCAGCATAGGCGTTAGACATAATTGGAGAAATCCACCCAACAGCCTCAAACAGACATAGCTTTATCCTAGTAGCAATTGACTACTTCACAAAATAGGTTAAAGCAGAATCATACGCAAAACTAGGGGTAAAACAAGTGGCAAAGTTCATAAAAAAGAACCTATTCTGCTGGTATGGGATTCTCCATCATATAGTTTCAGATAATGGTGTTCAGTTCCAAGGGGAAGTGAGGGAATTACTAAAGAGTTATAAGGTGGAGCATCACAAATCCTCACCTTACTGACCATAAGCGAACTTGGTGGTTAAAGCTGCAAACAAAAACATCAAAAAGATCTTGTCTAAGATAACTCAGACTTATCATGATTGGATAGATAGACTACCATATGCATTGTGGGGATACAAAACAACAGTCAGAACTTTAATAGGAGCCACTCCTTTCTCACTAGTATATAGATCTGAAGCAGTACTCCTAGTAGAAATGGAAATTAAATCACTACGAATAGCAATTGAATTTGACCTGCTCGAAGCACAATGGGCGCAGTCAAGGCATGATAGGCTCACTACTCTAGACACTTAGAGACTCAAAGCATTGTATCATACAAAGCTATATTAAGTTCAAATGGCTAGAGCCTTCAATAAGAAAGTTAAACACAAGAGTGTGAAAGTAGGAGACTGGGTGCTAAAGCAATCTAAACAAAATGTCTCAGACCTTAGAGGGAAGTTCAGGCTAAACTGGGAAGACCTATATCTGGTCAAAACTATTCTATCAAGAGGAGCTATCAAGTTGATGGATTCTGAAGGAAATGAGTTCTCTAAGCCTACCAACACAGACTGCTTGAAGAAGTAATATGTCTAGAGAAAATATATAAAACAAATCCCGCCAAGTTGAAAACCAAAAAAAGGCAGCTTAGGCAAAAATTAGGGGATCTGAGAGAAAACACTTAGTTAGAAAACCTGAAGAGGCTGACTAAGGATAGGGCTACTGTCAATTTGAAATCAACATAAATGCAATTTTGCTTTTCTTAAATGTATTCACTAAATATGTGAATGCTTGTCAAATCATGTAAGTACATTTGAGGAAATGCAATACATCATCATCATTTGAATTCATCAAGCATGCTGAGTACAATTTGCATATTTTCATTAAATGCTTTTATAGTTCTTACCTGCTTTATCATTTTTTCTCTATATCGCCAGCCGCTATCATTGAACCTAAAAAAAAAAGGCTCAACTAGGTACGAAGAGCTCTGAAAAGAGACGCCCTAGGCAAAAGAGGGAAAAAGAAAGAAGAATACCCAGATAGGCGCGAAGAGCTCTGAAAAGAGACGCCCTATGCAAAAGAGGAAAAAATTAAATAAAGAGGTAGACGAAGCGGAATAATTAGATAGAATTATCACAATTACAAATATCACAATTAGGAGCACACATGTCAGTCAAATTGATAGTACAACAACAATAGTCATCGGTATAGAATACAATATAAGGGACAGATGCCCAAATACAACACCTTGAGTCCATAATCTCAGGAAAATAATACAACACTAGACAATCACAGCCAAAAGCCTATACCTAGCCTCCTAACAAATACATCAGCTATGGGTGCCATCAAAAGTAAGAGCTGAATCCACTCAGGCATCCCCATTATCTAAGTCGGCTCCCGCATCCTCTGCACCCATTCGAAAGGCCGCCAACTGCACATAAAGCTTATCAATCTGCTCACGATAAGACGCTCGCTCCCTCTCCCATTCACAACTAGCGTGATTATGCTCATTCTGCATTAAGAAAAACATCATAAATCACATTGCATGCATTCATAACAACACATGTATAAAATAGGTACAAATCAATAAAAGAAGAAAGTAGTATGTTTTGTGCGCAAGTACACTCCATGAAATACTCCTGCGCACTGATCATAGCAGTATACTAAGAGTGAGCAGTAGAAACAGGCACCTACAAAGAAAAAGAAATCAGATAACGAGCAAAGCAAAGAAAGAGGAAAAAACCTCACAGAGCCAAGAAACTAACATGAGTGGCATATGCAGGCACCATACCCGACAATGGTGTACCCACTCTAGGCAAAGGGAAACGAGCTCTTGCTCCTGTAACTGTTAGACCATACAACATTAGAGGCACCGCACTCACAAAATAACCAAGAACAGTACTGCTAGGTCCCACACCACTGGCAAGTGTTGTCCCGTCGGTCCTAGGGCCACTCTCCTCATCAAAATGAGAGAAATCTAATTTCCTTTGATGACGTCCAAAATTCTACAGATAAAACTCTCGTAACTCATATCATTTACCATTTAATACAAACAAATTTTGTTACATGCTTATATGAAAATAGGAAAAACACAGTTTAGAAGCGTACCAGGTCATAAGATGCTACCCTAGAAGCAAAGCGACCCTGGGATGACTGTAAAGTCCCAGCTCTATAGCTCGAAGGCTGCAAAAGATCTACCTGAGGAGGTGGAGGAGGAACAAACTCACTAGCCATGACATCAATCAACTGTGGCAACAGAGTCATCATATAAGAGAAATGAGCTCCCTCTAGGAAATCCTCAAAGGGATACCCTCTCTCAACTTTGTTAAGCTCCTCTCCAACGAGCTCTCGGCCCCAAAATATATCCCTAGGGGAAGCAACAGGAACTCTCCTCATAAATGGTCCATCCCACCAACGATCGAGCCGCTCACCTAGATACCACACATTAACAAGACCGGTCAACAAGACTCTCCTTGTGTCAGGCACCAAGCCACTCCTATCTCGATCAACTAGTCTTGTCGCTCTATCCACCAGCATGGTTGAATCTACCCGAGAAAACTCATAAGCAAAAGAATTGTTCCTCCTCCATACTCTCAATCAAACTAGAAGTCCTCCTGATCCATCGCGGAAGATGGGGAAAGCCACTCTCAGGAAAATGCTTGAGAATAGGATAAAGAAACAGCTCGAACTTGTAAGCTTAAACCAGTTAAAAAGAAAAAGAGTCAGAACAACTAAAGATAAAACAATCCAAAAGCAAGAGGCCACACTCACATATAGCATGAACAAGCAGCTACAAACGTGTGAGCATCCTTTACAAGCTGCATCCAAACTAGAATACATATGAGCAAAAGTAGTTGTGCCCTAACTATACTTCAGTAGATCCCTCAAATTCCTCAAGACAGGTGACAACTGCAGGAAACCAGTGCCAGAGGCATTCAGGAAGATAACGACACTCAAAATGTAGAACAAGAAGCACCTAGCCAACTGCTTAGAATTAATAAGACCCACATCGTGCTCTAACCTCACCTTATCTATAAGCTGCATATACCGAATCAAAGTGGACAGCTAGACTTCACTGAAGCAGTAATATCGAACAGATCCCTCAGCCATCTGTTCCTCGCAACAGCAGAACTACATGCCTCATCACTAAAAGGGATAAGCTCCCCATAAAAACTCAGCCCCGTAATGGTTGCAAAGTTAAGCGGAGTGATTGTTATCTTCCTGAAAGGCAAATGGAACGTGTGGGTAGTATCCATCCACTGCTCAACAAAAGCGCACATCGCAGCCTGACTCTATGTGTAAGAACCATAAGTAAGGGCAGAAATAATACCATCGAAGCCCTTCCCGGCAACCATCTACTTTACACATGGAGGAAGACCCTAATAATATGAGCTGACCTTATTGAAGCTACTAGGCAGCTAAATGACAAGCCCAGAGGATTGCAACCAACAGGTAAAATAGTTATAATTTCATCGGATACTAAAACATCTCTTTTTGCATCTTTGCAGGAACATCATAGTAAGAGCTAAACCACAACAAGAGCTACCCTACATCAAGAGCTAAACCACAGCTAGGGCTACTCTACAGCCAGAGCTAACCTCACAGCAAAAGCTACAAATCACAGCTATAGCTACAGAAATCACAGCTAGAGCTATAGTCATCATTGATAGAGCTACAGGAATTACAGCTAGAGCTACAAAAATCACAGCTAGAGCTACAGTCATTACAGCTAGACCTACAATAATCATAGCTAGAGCTACAGTCATTACAGCTAGACCTACAATAATCATAGCTAGAGCTACAAAAATCACAGCTAGAGCTACAATCATCACAGCCAGAGCTAACCTCGTAGCAAGATCTAAGATCATAGTTAGAGCTACAATCATCATAACAAAAGCTAAAATCACAACAAGAGCTACCTCACAGTAAGAGTTACCTCACAGTAAGAGTTACCTCACAGTAAGAGCTACCTCACAGCAGGAGCTACAACAAGAGCTAAAATCACAGCTAGAGCTACCTCACAGCAAGAGTTACCTCACAATAAGAGCTAAAATCACAACTAGAACTATAGTCATTACAGCCAGAGCTAACCTCAAAGCAAAAGCTAAAAACACAGCTAAAGCTACAGTCATTACAGCAGTAAGAGCTAAAATCATAGCTAGAGCTACAGTCATTATAGCAAGAGCTACAGTCTTTACAGCTAGAGCTATAGTCATTACTGCCATAAGAGCTAAAATCACGGCTAGAGCTACAATCATTCTAGCAAGAGCTACAAACTATAGCAAAAGCTAAAATCTACAGCAAGAGCTACATTATAGCCAGAGCTACATTACAGCAAAAGCTAAAATCAAAGCTAGAGCTACAGTCATTACAGCGAGAGTTACCCCACAGCAAAAGATACACTACAGCAAGAGCTAAACAACAGTTAGAGCTAAATTACAGCAAATGCTATTATCAAACAACTAAAGCTAAACTAAAGTAAGAGCTAAAATACATGTCACGTAGAGCTACAAAAATAACAAATGCTGAAATCCAAACAACAAGAGCTAAAATTAAAAGCAACACATATAGTAAGTGCTAAGATAAATAGCTAGAGCTGCAATAAGTAAAGCTAACTACAACAAGAGCTGAGTATGCAAACTAACCAGTCAACGATGAATAGTCTAAGCATAAGTCTCCAGGCTATAGAAAATAGGAACTGGATCACCTTGGGAAAGTTAAGGCAAATGAAAAGAGGCTCTGCCATTGGACCTAGCAGCCTCTGTAGCTCCAACAGTAGAGGTCCCTACACCAGTCTACCGAGAACCGCCTCATCCTCTAAAGTGAACTCGTCAAAAGAAAAAAAAGCAGTATTCACATCTCCAAAGTCACCAAGATCCTCAAGAATAGGAGGAAAGTCCATAATTTCCACACTCTGCAAAGCAATAGAGCAACAATAAAAGAAAACCAGTCCAAAAAACTTAAAAAAAGCTAAAAAAAGGTTAAAAATAGGTAAAAGTCACCCCAAACTTGAAAATGGGTTCATCTTATAGGCATCAGACATGCCTCAGAGCGCGTGACCACGTGCCTAGCTCGTGATCACGAGCAAAAATGAGTGATCATGTGCCCCAGACGAGTGATCATGCGCCCCAAATGTGTGATTACCCACCCTTTAGAGCCTCACACACTTCGAGGCTCATATACACACGCACTAAACCCCCGCACACGTATTCCTTGGGTCTCAAATTTGCATTTTGTTGAAAGAATGCATGAAAAACATGCACGAATCACACAAACACGAGCATTGTATGTTTTAAGACATTGCATTTGACATCACTATCTCAAAAAGTCATTCATAAAAACAAAAATAAAGCACATCATAATTAACACGTCATGAAATCACACTCAATAATGACATCATCCCTGCATCATTACTGCATCATCACTGCTCAGTAACATTTTTTTTGCTGAGAAGCATTTTCACTGCTTAGAAGCATCTCATCTACTTAGAAGCATTGCATTTGCTTAGAAGCATTTCATCTGCTTAGAAGCATTTCATTGCTTAGAAGCATCGCATCATTTCATTTGCTTAGTAGCATTCCATCTACTTGGATGCATTTTTCATCTGCTTAGAAGCATCGCATCCGCTTAGTAGCATCTCATTTGCTTAGAAGCATTTCACCACTTAGAAGCATCTTCTCTGCTTAGAAGCATCGCAACATCTTATCTGCTTAATAGCATTATATTGCTTAGAAGCATAAGCTTAGTAGCATTTCATCAGTTTAGTGGCATTTCATCTGCTTAGAAGCATTGCATCTGCTTAGAAGCATTGCATCCACTTAGAAGCATTTCATTAAGCATCCCATTTGCTTAGTAGCATTCCATTCACTTAGAAGCATCACATCTTCTTAGTAGCATTTGCATTAATACATAAAGAGGTTATAAAAGCATCATCTTGCCTCATCTGAGGAGACTGCACAACACACAAAAGACTACTCTATCAGCCTAACAAACGATAAGCCTGAAATTAAAAGACTAAACAACACACCATCAGGTAATTAACTCTTCCTAAAAAAACTATTTTTGCATCACTGCATTTGCTTCACATGTACTGACATCAGTACTAGAGTACTATACGACACACGTAAAGCAGGGGGCAACTATCATACATCAAATTTTGACTGTCCCCAAAAAGGTCCAGTGATGAAAACATATCTCTAAATATAACAAGTGTCTGTTAATTCGTACCACCTCTAAAGCGTGCCGAGAATCTGAAAAGCTCGAACCAAGAAAAATCAACCTCTGAATCATTAATTTGCACCCCAATTTCATGAAATATGAATAATTGGAGTGGTGAGTCACTCTTTTTAAGTAAATGTTGCTCAAAATGAGCAACTCATCAGATCGGTGTTCAATTCATGAGGCCAGAGTTTAACTTTGTGAAAATTGAAAGTCAATTTTCATAAAATGGACATTGAAAATGCGTCCATAAGCCCTTAAAACTTCTAGAAGTAACCCCGAGAAGTAGCGAGTGAGCAAATTTGCAGCACGTGATCATGCACAAACACATCTTTTCTCAAGCATGAAAATGGAAGCCGATTTTGAAGAAACGAACCTTGGAAATGCATCCTGAAGGTCCAAAAACTCTAAAAAACACCCCTAAAACTGCATGATCAAAGCTCGGGAAGGCCGCGTGATGCGTGCAAGAGCGCATGATCATGCGCCCCAGGGCCATGATCACGCGTCTTGGGGCCTGATCACGTATTCCAAGGGTATGATCATGCATCCCAGACACGTGACCATGCCTATTTTCACATATTTTTGGGCATATTTCCCTATAAATAGGAGTCTCTATCCCCTATTTTAGTAGGGCAAGAGCCTGAGAGGAAAAGGCAAGAGCCTAGGAGGAAAAGGCAAGAGCCTAGGAGTGAAGGCTAGAGCCGAGAGAGAAAAGGCAAAAGCTTAGGGAGTAAAAGCTAGAGCTTAGGAAACATCGGTAAAATTCGAAAAAGCACACACAAGCTGAAGCACTGTCGAGTTGAAGGCTTAGGAGACCCAATCCAAACACCTTCCTACCCATTCTCTACATTTTTCGTTGGATTTTTAGACCACTTTTGCACTAAACCCACCCTTATCTTTGTCAAAGCACACTTCAAAGGTATACAAATTTGCATTACACACGTCATTTTCCACTGCTCGATGAGGAAAACTTGAAAATCTCTCAAAGCTAAAGCTTTAAAAACTCGAAAACAAGCTTAGTCGAATCTGAGGACTTTATGGCCGCCATTTATTTTACTATTTTTCATTTTACTTTATGGCCACCAATAGTTGAGAAATTGTTGTGATTTGTTTGATAAGACTGGCAACTTGCATGCTAATTGAATAATCTCATCTTCGTTTGCTCATAATTAACTGTCATTTTGCATCAATATGCATTCAATAAACACGAAAGCTCTTTATCTAAGCTAGAGCTTCAATATCATGGTCCAGTGATGCA
Source organism: Mallotus repandus (assembly GCA_949671775.1). Taxonomy (NCBI): domain Eukaryota; kingdom Viridiplantae; phylum Streptophyta; class Magnoliopsida; order Malpighiales; family Euphorbiaceae; genus Mallotus; species Mallotus repandus. The sequence continues at coordinate 24,499 of CATIWM010293007.1, forward strand.
ATCATCATTATCTATTATTTATCTTATCTATCTACTATTTACCTTGTCATTTAGAAATGCTTTACAATAATTCCTGATAGAGCATAAACTACGTGCATCTATTTAATCATTCATGATACACCAATCATCTTTATTGTGCCTATATGCTATTTGAGTGGATGAATAGATGGAACTGCACATAGTTGTGCTAATCTCTATTTTGCAGGTGTATTCTAGATTAGGACTAGATTTACATTTCCTCACTTTTTCTCTTTCATATGTATTTACTAGGAAAGCCTTGTAAATAATTATGTTTAATTTTTCATACTTTCCATTATTATCAATGTGCTTATATGGATGCATCTATATCAACTGTCATTACAGAAAGTAGGATGCCTTGGTAGCCATATATTGAATATTAAAATAAGAAATAGTCTAAAAGCATATGAGAACTCCTGGGCTCTGAATCTCTGTTGGGGACGATACTCGTTAAGTGACCTGATGCGTCCTTTTCATCTTTTTCTGGTTTTCTAAAAACCAGGTGGCGACTCCAAACACAAAAGCATCTTGCATCCCCCAGAGACCAAACATTTATCCATGTGCCATAAACGGAATGGATATCCCATTCTGTAGAGTTGCCATGTCCCACTCGAAATCTCGAATCCACACCTCAAGGTCACTCATAGACAGGATCCCCAGAAAATCTTAGCCCAGTAATGGTTATGAAACTAAGTGGAGTGATAGTCATATCTTCGAACGACAAATGGAATGTGTGGGTAGTATCCATCCATTACCCAATGAGAGCGAACATCGCAACTTGACTCGATGCATAAGAGCCATAAGTAAAAGTAGAAATAGTACCATTAAAGCCCTTCCTAGCAACCATATGCTTCACACACGGTGGAAGGCCCTGATAATACGAGCTAACCTTATTGAAGCTACCAAGCAGCTGAATGAAAAGGCCAGAGGAATGTAACCAATAGGTAAATCAGTTACAACATTCATCAGATGCTAAAACATCTTTTTTTGCATCTTTGTAGGAAAACTATAGCAAGAGCTAAAATTATAGCAAGAGTTAGGACTACAACAAGAGCTAAAAACACATCAAATAGCAAGAGCTACATTACAACTAGAGCTGCACTATAGTAAGAGCTACACTACAATAAGAGTTAAACTACAATAAGAGCTACATTACAACTAGAGCTACAACTATCACAGCTAGAGCTACAGTCCTCACAACAAGAGCTACATTACAGCAAGAGCTAAAACTACAACTAGAGCTACATAAATAACGAGTACTACAATCAGACAGCCAGAGCTATGCAAATAGCAACATGAAATAAGAAGAGCTACACTACAGCTAAAGCTACATTACAATAAGAGCTACACTACAACAAGAGCTAGAATTATAGCAAGAACTACACTATAGCTAGAGCTAAAACTATAGCAAGTGCTACATGGACAGCAAATGGCAGCTAGAGCTACATAAATAGCAAGTGCTAACATCAAACAATAAGAGTTACATTACAACAAGAGCTACAATACAACAAAAGCTAAACTACAATAAGAGCTACATTACAGCTAGAGCTACAGTCCTTACAGCAAGAGCTATATTACAGTAAGAGCTACACCATAGTAAGAGCTAAACTACAACAAGAGCTAAAACTAAAACAAGAGCTACACTACAACTAGAGCTACACTACAACAAGAGCTACACTACAACTAGAGCTACACTATAGCAAGTGCTAATGTCAAACAACAAGAGCTAAATAACTGCTAGAGCTAGACTATAACAAGAACTAAAATAAATCTCAGCTAGAGCTATACAGACAACAAATATTGAAATCAAACAGCAAGAGCTAAAATCATAGCAACACATACAATAAGTCCTAATGCAAATGGCTAGAGCTATAACAAAGCAAGAGCTAATTAAGCAAACTAACCAGTTGACGATGAATAGTCCAAGCATGAGTCTCTAGACTATAAACAACGAGAATTTAATCTCCCCAAGAAAGCCCAGGTGGATGAGAAGAGGCTCCACCACTGGTCCCAGCAGCCTCTGTAGCTCCAGTAGTAGAGGTTCCCACACCAGTCTACCAGAGAACTACCTGATCCTCTAGAATAAACTCATAAAAAAAGAAGCAGTATTCACATGACCAAAGTCACTAAGATCCTCTAAAATAGGAGGGAACTCCATAATTTTCGTACTCCGCAAAGCAACAAAGCAACAATAGAAACAAACAGAAGAAAAGAACTCCAAAAAACTCAAAAAGGCTAAAAAAAGGTCGACGAACAGGTAAAAATCACCTTGAACTCGAAAACGAGTTCATTTTATAGGCGTCAGATATGCCTCAGAGTGCGTGATTATAAGCTCCCCAAGCACATGATCACACGATCTTCTGAGCCTCACGCGCTCTGAGACTCACACATGCACGCACCGAGACCCTCACACACGCACTCCTAGGGGGTCCTAAACTTGCATTTTACAAAAACAAATGCACAAAAAACATGCACAAATCGTACAAACACGAGCATTGTATGTTTTAGGACACTGCATTTGACATCACTGTCCCAGAAAGTCATACAAAAAAAAGAAAAATGAAGCATAAATAACATAGGGATGTCGCATCTATAATTATCACAATCAACATGTCATGAAATCGTGCTTGAAACATGACAAATGATGACATCATCATAGCATCATTACTTTCTCATCACTACTCAGTAGCATTTTTATTCGGTTAGAAGCATTTTCACTTCTTAGAAGCATTTTTCTATGCTCAGAAGCATTTCATCTGCTTAAAAGCATCTTATCTGCTTAGTAGCATTTCATTTGCTTAGAGGCATCTTATATGCTTAGAAGTATTTTGCATATGCTTAGAAGTATTTCATCTACTTAGTAGCACGTTATCTGCTCAGTAGCATTCCGTCTGCTTAGAAGCATCACCTTCACCTAGTAGCATTTCATTTGACAAGTAGTATTTTATCTGCTTAGAAGCATCTCATATGTGTAGAAGCATTATTTATCTGCTTAGAAGCATTTCATTTGCTTAGAAGCAACTCATATACTTAGAATCAACTCATATGCTTAGAAGCATTTCATCTGCCTAGAAGCATTTTCACTATTTAGAAGCATTTTCTCATCTGCTTAGCAGCATTCCATTGCTTAGAAGCATCACATCCACTTAGTAGCATTTCATCTGTTTAGAAGCAGTTTTCATCTACTTAATAGCACCTTATCTGCTTAGAAGCATGTCATCTGCTTAGAAGCATGTCATCTGCTTAGAAGCATCTCATCTGCTTAGTAGCATTTGCATTGATACCTAAAGAGGTTATGAAAGCATCATCTCGACTCACCTGAGGGAATTACAAGGCACACAAACAAGCAGCGGCTCCACCAATCAAACAAAACAACATCAACAACGATAAGCCTGACCAAACAGCATGCCATCAGGTACGTACCTCTTCCCAAAGCTATTTTTGTATCTTTGCATTTGCTTCACGTGTATTAACATCAGTAATGGAGGACTATACAACACACGTAAAGTAGGGGGCAACTGTCATACATCAAATTTTGACTGCCCCTAAAAAGGTCCAGTGATGAAAATACTCCTTTAAATATGACAAATGTCTGTTCATTCATACCGTCTCTGAAGTGTGTTAAGAATCTGAAAAGCCCAAACCGAACAAAACTGGCTACCAAATCATTAAGTCGTACCCCAATTTTATGAATTATGAATTATCGGAATGATAAGTAGCTCATTTCGAGCAATCGTCGCTCAAAATGTACAACTCGTTAGACCTATGTTCATCTCGTAAGACCGGAGTTCAACTTCGTGAAAATCAGAAGTCAATTTTTGATAAAAAAGACATCAGAAACATGTTTATAAGCCCTTAAAACTTTAGGAAGTGACCCTGGAATAGTGCACATAATCCCGAGAAGTAGCGCATGAGCAAATTTGTAGCGCGTGATCACACATGAACACATTTGCTCATGCGTGAAAATAGAAGCCGATTTTGATAAAATGGACATCGAAAACACATCTGAAAGGTCCAAAAACCATGAAAACATCCCTAAAATAGGGTGAATAGAGCCTGAGAAGGCCGCATGACACGTGGCTGAGCGTGTGATCACGCATGTGGTCACATGCCCGAGGACCGTGATCACGCGTCCTAGGGGAGTGATCACACACATTTCTCTATTTTTCACATATTTCTAGGCATTTTTTTCCAATAAATAGGGGTCTCTACCTCCTATTTCAACAACGGCAAGAGCCAAGGCAAAAGCTAGAGAAAAAAAAAGGGCAAAAGCCAAAAGTAGACACACACACTGAAACACTGTCGAATTGATGACTCAGCAGTCCCAATTCACACACTTTTAGCCCACTTTCTACATTTTTCATAGGATTTTTTAGACCACTTTTGCACCAACCCCACCCTCATCTTTATCAAAGCACGCTTCAAAGGTATATGAATTTGTATTACACACGTCATTTTCAACCTCTCCACGAGGAAAGCTTGAAAACCTCTCGAAGCTAAAGCTTCAAAAACACCAAACAAGCTTAGTTAAATTTGAGGACCAAACAATAATTTTTGCACGTTTATTTACTATCTTACATTTTAGTTTATCGCTGCCAGCAGTTGAGAAATTATTGTGATTGTGTGATGAGACTAGGTTGATTGAATAATTTTTGCCTTGTTTTGCTCATAATAATCATCATTTTGCATCAATATGCATTCAATAAACACGAAAGCTCCTTATCTAAGCTAGAGCTTTGATATTGCAGTCCAATAATGCAATCATCATCATTTACTATTTATCTTATCATTTAGAAATGCTTTATAATAATTCCCACAAGAGCATGAACTATATGCATATGTTTAATCATTCATGATGCATCAATCATTTTCGTTATGCCTATATGCTACCTGAGTGGATAAATAGAGGGAATTGCACATAGTTGTGTTAACCTCTATCTTGCAAGTATTTGCTAGATTTGCGTTTCTACAATCTTCTTTTCTTTTTTCGAATGTATTTACTAGGAAAGCTTTGTAAATAGTTGTACTTAATTTTTGTTACTCTCCATTATTATCAATGTGCTTGTGTGAATGCATATATATCAACTGTCATTGCTGAAACTAGGGTGTTGCGGTAGCCATATATCAAGTATTAAAATGAGAAATAGTCAAAAAGTAGATGAGATCTCCCGTGCTCAGAATCTCTGCTGGGGACGATACTCATTGAGTCACCCGATGCTGTCTCTTTCATCTTTTCCTGGTTTTCTAAAAACTAGGTGGCGACTCCAAACACAAAGCGTCTCGCATCTCCCTGAGACCAATGATTTGTCCCTGTCTCGTAAACGGAAGAAATGTCCCATTCAGCAAAGTTGCCATGTTCCTCAAAAAACCCTAAATCAGCATCTCCCACTCTCGATCGCTCACACACAGATTCACAAAAGAAAAAACACAAATTACAAAGCACGGACATATAATTATATAAGAAAAGATATTAAATAAACACAACATTTATAAATTAAATTTGTAAATTTAACACATGAAATCAAGCACAAATTCACATATGTTTATCAAAATCATAAAATAAAATAAGTAAAAAATTATTTTTTGACTTTAACACATTTTCACATTATATAAAAGATTTGAAAATGCATAAATATTTTCTAGATCTTAAAAAAACTTAACAAAAATATTTTTTCCACATTTTAAAATAAAATAAGTAAAAAATTCATTTTTTGACTTTAACACATTTTCACATTATATAAAAGATTTGAAAATGCATAAATATTTTCTAGATCTTAAAAAAACTTAACAAAAATATTTTTTTCACATTTTAAAATAAAATAAGTAAAAAACAAAATTTTATTAATTTTAATACAAAATAAGGAAAAAAAATATTTTTATTACCTATGTTGGAAGTTCTTAAGCGTCGATTTGTAGCAGGGATTTATATCACCGAGATATAAATAGATAGCTTCCACTATTCACATATCAAAGAATTTCTTTAAAGCTTCCACCATTAAAAAGCCATAACTTTACGATCTCAAAAGATCTATGATTAAAAAAATAAATAATGAGTGATGTTATAAAATGATCTCTAAGATATATGATTCAAAAAAAAAACAATGAGAACACAAAACCGAAGTGGATCACTCAACTTACACAAATCAAAGCAAAGAAAATGAGAGAGAACACAGATCAATTGTCTATTGATCTGAAATCCTTAGTGGAATGAGAACACATACTATGATATCAATGATTTATTGATCTCAAGCATAGATCTTTAGAAATTAAGAAGAGGAGAACACAGAACATAAGAACACATATAGACAATATAATTTAAAAGGTTGAAGATATGTTGAAGATTTAAGAGGAGCGACTAGAGTTAAAGATTTTGAGAACAACACAGAGACATTAGGGTTAGGAAAAAGGGAGAATGAGTGCGAAATGAGGGAGGCAGGCAACATAAGAATGATGTGTATTTATATGTAGGTTTTAAAAAACCCCTATATTAAAATGACATCGTTTCAATTTTTGGAAGTTTGGTTGGTTTGGTTACTAAAACCAACGAGCCGAATACCCAACCGAACCTACCTCTTCCCAGCTTTCACGGACTAAACCACCTTCTCCTCTCTATTGGAGACCAAGCCGCTTCATTACTTCGGGTCAGTCTGGTTCAGCACACTCGGCCATTTCAATTTTTGAACACCTCTAGTCATCTTTATGTTTATATCATGTTCAGGTCTCCGGGTTTTTTTGGTGGTGTTAGCTGGGCTTTTCTTGTTTTTTTTTCTTTTTTATTTTAGCATGAAGAGAAGGAGCTTATTGCTATTTGACGTCAGATCTTTATGAGATAAGTGCATATTCTTGATTATTTTTCCATATTATTGTAGTCCATTCTCTTACTCTACGTTCATATATTCAATAATGACAAATCATTAGTCATTCATTATCATTACTCATTATTCATACACCTTTAGCATTATCATTAATCATAAATCATTATTATAGTCATTAAACATATTTGTCTTCATTATCATCATCATTAATCATCCTTCATCACCATCCATCATCATCAGTCATTAACAATAAATCATTATCATTAATCATTAATCATTAATCATACTCATACATCATGCTCATAAATCATTAATCATACTTATACATCATAATCCTAATTCAAAATCATTAAACATAAATCATAACTTGTAATCATTAATCATACTCATACATCACTCTCATAAATAATTAATCATACTCATACATCATGCTCATACATCATAATCATACTCATACATCATAATCATAATTCAAAATCATTAAACATAGATTATAACTCATATTCATTAATCATACTTGTACATTATGCTCATAAATCATTAATTATACTCACACATTATTATCATACTCACACATCATAATCATAAATCAAAATCATTAATTATAAATCATAAATCATAATCATATTTTGAAAGAAACATCTAGTTATGGTAAAACTAATCATTTTTAATCAAACTTTAATTTACTGTGAAACCTTTGTTTCATTGCATTTGTATCTTTAAGCAATGTGTTTATTTTCTTACATCAACCTGATTTCTTTTTTTTTTTCTTTAAATTAGGCAGGTAGTTACAATATTAGCAAAGGTAGTCTCCCATTCTAATTCCTATACTTATTTGAATTAGCCTGGCCAATCTAATAGAGCTAGTTCTGATATTTTTAAGGGGACAAGATTGACTCTTCATCAAAACTTAAGGGTTGTAGAAGCAACTTACCTTGGACAAGAAAAAGGCTAAAAAACTACCAGTATCTTTTTAAAATTACCAAATTTTATATGTTCTATTTTTTTAGATGTATTGTTTGGAAAGTTTTATTTGTGGTTTGGTATAGCTAGCTGAACTAGTATTTTATCAGGTAATCATATTTCTTGTTATTTGTGAGTGTTCTTCTTATTTCAAAAATATTGCTGCTCTCACTGCCCTATTAATTTTCCTTAGGCTGCCAACAACTTTCTTCCCATATTTAGCATGCTATTTGATTGGTGATTGTAATTATTATTTATTTATTATATATCAAACTTTTAAAAAATGTTTCATATTCTTTTTGTCTACCAGGTGACATTATATGGTATTTCATAGGAAAATTTTGTTGCTTAGTTTGTGCTTTGATGCCTATAAATGTTTCATGCTTATGTTTTCTCCTTTGAATGTTGCTTTAATATAAACTCAATGGGCTATTTCAGAATGTTTCTCTAATTTTTTTGGTGGTTTTTTTGGGTTTTGCTTTTATTTTGGAAGAAGTTCTTTTCTTGCTATACTAATTATCGACTTGTTGTTTGGACATCTCAAATTTTTACGTTCTATATGATGTCGGTGAGCCTATTGCTCAGAGTTTTAAGGCCTGCAGTGTTGCTGATCAAGTTCTTAATTCATTCTGAATGTTGAGGTCAAATGCTTTATTTGGAATTGTTTTACTTAATCTTTTGAATCCATATTCTATTTGACTGTTAATGATTGGTATTCTGGACCTTTTATCTTGATTCTATCACTTTTTTTCATATGATTGCAGCATTTTCGCATGATGTTTTGAAGCTTAAAATTTTGGCAAAAAGATGTGGCATCTATTCTCATGTGAGTGATTTCCTTCACTTATATTTTTCCTTGATATTTCTTTTCCTCACCTTAATTCTTTTCTCCATTTTAAGGATTTGTTTTCCTTTTTATTGTTATCATCTTAGTGTTTATACCATGTTCAGGTCCCTAGGTTTTCTTGGTGGTGTTAGCTGGGCTTTTCTTGTTTTGTTTTCTTTTTTATTTCAATATACGGATAAGGAGCTTAATGCCATTTGATCTTAGATCTTTATGGGACTCCTCTCTCTTCTCCTCTTGATGCCGAAGATGTTGAGTAACTACATATTCTTGACTATTTTTCCATATTTTTTTGCTAAAGTTTCTAATCTATTTTGAACTTGTACATAGGTTCAATTGTAGAAATTACTTCAAGAATATCTTTATCTTTATTTTTAATTTTGTGGTTTGTTTTTGGTTTCCCATGTGAAGAAAATGGCCTTAGGCCATCTGTACCTAACACTTTCTCTAAGGTATTTAGCCTTATAATTCAAATGTGTCCTCTTAAAGTTGTAGATGTTCCTTTTTCATGTTATTGTTGGTGGTGAAAAACTTGCTATTATAATTCCTCATATGATTTCCCTTATTTTATTATCTTTTGATCTAGGAATCTATACCAATGGCTAGTTTCCTAGTTGAGCCTAATTTTATTTACAATGATGGTTCCTTCCCATATTTCAAAGGATGAGAGCTTTCTTATTTTGAATGAACCTTTGTGATGCTAATTTTAAATGTTTGTTTGTTTAAACTTAGCAGCAAAACATTGTAGTCCATTTCTCTTACTTTACATTCACATATTCATTAATGATATATCATAAATCACTCATCATCATTACTCATTATTCATACCACACTAGCATCATTCATTATTCATACAACTTTAGCATTATCATTAATCATAAATCATTAGTATAATCATTAAACATTTTTTTCTTCATTATCATCATCATTCATCATTTTCAATCATCCTTTATCACCATCCATCATCATCAATCATTAACTATAAATCATTATCATTATCATTAATCATTAATCATACTCATACATCATGTCATAAATTATTAATCATACTCATACATCATAATCATATTCATAAATCATAATCATAATTAAAAATCATTAAACATAAATCATAACTCATAATCATTAATTATAAATTTTTATCATTATCATTAATCACTAATCAGGCTCATACATTATAATCATAATCATATTTTAATGGTAACCTAATTTTTTTTAATAAAACTTGACTTTACTTCGAAACTTTTGTTTCATTGCATTTGTGTCTTCATGTGATGTGTTTATTTTCTTATACCAACTTAATTTTTTTTAACTCAGGCAGCTAGGTATAGTTTCAGCAAAGGTAATCTCCCATTCCAATTCCTAGACTTATTTTAATTAGCCTAGCCAATCTAATAGAGCCAATTCTAATATTTTCAGGGGCACGAGATTGATTATTCATTAAAACTTAAGAGTTGTAGATGTAACTTTCCTTGGACAAGGAAAAGGCTGAAAAGTACTGGTATTTTTATAATAGGTATCTTTTCAAAATTACCAACTTTTATTTGTACAATTTTCTTATTCCGATTGATTGTTTGGTAACTTTTTTTTATCAAGATTAATGTAATCAGTGGTGATAAGTCTTGAAATTTGAGTGGCTTACAATGTGGATTGGTAGAGCTACCTGCACTAGTATTTTATTAAGTTGTCATATCTGTTGTGACATGTGAGTGTTCTTCTTATTTAAAAAATATTGCTGCTCGCGTTGCCCTATTAATTTTCCTCAGGCTGCCAACGACTTTCTTCCCATATTTAGTATGCTATTTGATTGTTGGTTGTGATTATTATTTATGTTCATTATCTAAAACTTTAACAAAAAATTTCATGTTTTTTTGTCTACCATATGACATTATATGGTATTTCCTATGAAATTCGGTTGCTTTTCTTTTCTTACTCTACTTACTATCAACCTGTTGTTTGGACATCTCATATGTTTTTTTTTTGTATGATGTTAGTAAGGCTACTGCTTGGAGTCTTAATGGCTGCAGGGTTGCTGATCAAGTTCCTAAGTCTTTCCGAATGTTGAGGTGAAATGCTTTGTTTGGAATTATTTTTCTTGATCTTTTGGATCCATCTTCTATTTGACAGATAATGATTGGTATTCTAGACCTTTTCTCCTAATTTTATCACTTCTTTTTTCTTTTGTTTATTGCATTTTAGCACGATGTTTTAGTGCCTAAAATTTTTGGCTAAAAGATGTGGCATGTATTTTAATGTGACTGATTTCTTTCACTTATTGTTTACCCTGATATTTCTTTTTCTCTACTTTATTCTTTTCTCCCTTTTAAGGATTTTTTTTCTTGTTATTGTTGTCATTTTAATGTTTATGCCATGTTCAGGTCTCTGGGTTTTCTTGGTGGTGTTAGCTGAGCTTTGTTTGTTTTATTTTCTTTTTAAGTTCAGTATGAGGAGCTTAATGCCATTTGGTGTCAGATCTTTATGAGACTCCTCTCTCTTCTCCTCTTGATGCTGGAGATGTTGAGTATGTGCCCTTGATTGTTTTCCCATATTTTTAACCAGAGTTTCTGATATGTTTTTCCATTTGGAGTATCTTTATCTTTATCTTTAATTTTGCAGTTTGCTTTTATTTCCCTTGTGAAGAAAATGGCCTTAGGCCATCCGTACCGTACATTTTCTAAGGTATTTAGCCTTCTGATTCAAATGTTTCCTCATAAAGCTGTAGATGTTCTTTTTTTATGTTATTCTTGTTGCTAAAAAACTTACTATTATAATTGCTCATATGATTTCCCTCATTTTATTATTTTTCTATCTAGGTATCTATACTAATGGCTAGTTTCCTAGTTAAGCCTAATTTTATTTACAAAGCCGTAAACCTTGTAGTCCAATTCTCTTACTCTACATCCACATATTCGTTCATGATAAATCATAAATCATTCATCATTCTTTCTAATTAATCATACAACATTAGCATTATCATTAATCACAAATCATTGAACATATTCGTTATCAATATCATCATCATTCATCACCATCCATCATTATCAATCATCCTTCATCACCATCCATCATCATCAATCATTCATTAACCATTAACCATAAATCATTATCATTAATCATTCTCATACATCATTTTCATAAGTCATTAATCATACTTATACATCATGCTCATACATCATAATCATATTCATACAGCATACATTATGCTAATATTCTCATGCATCATGCTCATACGTCATGATCATACTCTTACATCATTAATTATATTCATACATCATACATCGTACTCATAAATCATTAATCATTCTCATACATTATGCTCATACATCATAATATTCATACATCATTAATCATACTCATACATTATGCTTATAAATCATTAATCATTCTCATACATCATGCTCATACATCATAATCATATTTATATGTATCATAATTCAAAATTGTTAATCATAAATCATTATAACCATATTTTGAAAGAACCACCTAGTTGTGTTAAGGCTAATTTTTTTAATCAAACTTTACTTTGAAACTTTGATTTCATTGCATTTGTATCATCATGTAATGTGTTTATTTTGTTCTGTAACCTTATTTCTTTGTTTTTAATCAGGCAACTAGATGCAATTTTAGCAAAGGTAGTCTTCCTTTCCAATTCCTAGGTACAATTTCAGCAAAAGGTAGTCTCGCTTTCCAAAACCTAGATTTATTTGAATTAGCCTTGCCAATCTAATCGAGCTAGTTTTGATAATTCTTAGCATGATGAGATCAACTATTCATCAAAACTCAAGAGTTGCAGAAGCAACTTACCTTGGACAAGGAAAAGGCTAAAAAATTATTGGTATCTTTTATAACAGGTATCTTTTCAAAATTACCAACTTTTATATGTTCAATTTTCTGATTCTAATGGGTTGTTTGGTAACTTTCTTTTTTATCAAGATGAATGCAACCGGTGATGATAAGTCTAGAAATTTGATTGGCTTACAATGTTTTTTGGCAAAGGTAGCTGCTCTAGTATTTTATCAGGTCGTCCATTGGAGAGAAATTGTCACTTAATTACTTCCTCACCTCATGTCAGACTATATATATATTTTTGTTATCAATATACTGAAAGAAAGAAACTGAGAGTTAAAAAAAATAAAAATTGGGAAGTGCGTATGTCTGTGAGTGCAGATGACATTTTTATATACCACAAATGTTATGTTATATTGCTTACGACCAAAACGAAATATCCCTTATAATATTACAAAAATCTTGCATTCAAAACAAAAATATTATATGACTTATTTATGTAGTTGTCATGAGTACAACTCATTGTTCAAAACAAGAATGTTATGTTGCTTATATATTTATTTGGTTGTTATTAATCGAACGCAGGTGGTAGCTAAGGTTCTATATATATGTTACCATTTTAAAATTAATTTTTTTAATTATTACTTATAAGATATAATTCATATTGAGTTTGAAAAATACATTTTTAAATTCACCGAAGTAACATATTCAAAATTTAACTTACAAATTCATATATGAATGTAAAGAATGTTACCCTGTTGAATTTGTATAAATGTATGCTTATGATGCATACAATAAAGCTAATATAACCTTATATAT
>CATIWM010293103.1:0-11426 GCA_949671775.1 Mallotus repandus
TTCGATTGAGCACAAGTCACGGCTTAACCCGATACACAAGCCTAACCATGTATACTAGCTTATACTTAAACTCAACCAATATATATAAATGCAATGTAATATGTATGCAAATGTACCTATAGTAGAGTACGGGTGTGACAGAATCCCTGTTACTCGATACTTCTTACCCTGCTACTTGCACTCGCTACCTGACAAAAAAAAGTTGTTGAAGGTATTCCATTTTTTAATTTTTAATTTTTTGTTACTTGGTACATTAAATTGTTACCTGATTTTTTTTTGTTTGCACAGGATATGCTTTTAGAAATTTGTATGATAACTCTGATACTATTGCAGTGCTTGGCCAAAAACTCAAGACGGTGCCATTGCAAATAAAGAAGCCTCAAATTCAAAGCGAAAAAGCACAACGATTGATGACATGTTAAAAGAATTAGTTGAACGGTTTTGTGCTCAGGTTTGCATACATTTTATGGAATTGCAATTATTGGTGATTAACTTATGGTTATATTTATTATCATGCTTTACTCATAATATTTGAACAAAATGTAGATAAAAAACTCATAAGGTAATTATATATAAATATAAAATTTTCATTTAATATATATAGATATAAATATAAAAATGCTGAATTTTAAATTTTTTTAATCTTATTTCATTATTGAGGACACACCCTTAAAACTATAGGTATAAAATCATTAAAAAATTTTAATTTTAATTTTTTTTTTAATTTCAACAATAATGCTCCTTTATCTTCTCTTCCATTTGAGATATTTTTTTATTTGACATGTAAAATAACAGAAAATTACTTTTATCAATTTTCTATCTCTTTCTCTCATAATTTTTCTATCTCTTTCTCAGAAAATTTTAACTCTTTTTACTCAACAAAATCATGGTCTTAATAATTTTTTCTTATTTATCAATTACCCTCAAAAATTGTACGGTCTATAATTTTATTGCAAAAACTTTTGTATTCCTATATAAGATTTTAGTTCTTCATTAGTATTCTTAATATATATAAATTTTCTATATAAATTTTATTCCTTCTATTTGTTTATAAATAATTTAAATTTTTATCAATAAAAAAATATCAAAATATAAATACAAATATATTAATAATTAGTCTACGCAACACACGAATTTACGATTAGTTGGTAATAAATGTAAAACTAAAGATTGGTATACTCTATACACACTAATCAATAAAACCCTTGAGTACGAAAAAAGAGGAAGAGAGAGGAAGAAGCAAAAAATATTAAAAAAGAAATGAAAAGAAAATTTAAAATATTAAATAATAATTATATATATCTATATTTTTTTTCTCTCCCCTCCTCTAATTCTTTACCATTTAATTAAAAAAAATGACAATCATCGTAAAAAACAATAATAATGGATTATGCAATAAATAATATATAATTATTTTTTAAGAATTTAAATTTTTTATATCATAAATCAATTAAAAATAGGGGAATAATTATAGAAATGAAAAAAACTTAAATTTTAAAATTTATAATTTTTCTCTACCAAAAGCATTTGTTTGTTGTTTGTAAATTTTTTCAGAAAAGATCATTATAATTTGAATCATCCCGTTATTATTTTATAAAATAATTTTTTTATTATTTTATAAAATAAATTTTTACTTAATTTAAAAAATTACCCGTATGATATTTAAATAGTTTAATCTCCGGTTCATGATTAATTTTTTGTTGTTGTGATAAGTAACAAGGATTGTCATTAAGTTGAATAACTATCAATCTTCTTTCTTTTTTTTTTGACAAAAATCAATCTTCTTTCTAAGTAAAGTGATATATGTCTTTCATCGTCCAGCAATTTCCATTTTTATTTTGGCCAGTTGACACACTGTCAAGTTCGAGCTTAAGTCGACTTTCAAACTCGAATTTCAAACTCAATCGAACTCTTTTTTTAAAACTCAAACTCAAGTCGATTAAGTAATTGACATATTTGAACTTGACTCGATTAATTAAATAAATTTTTAAAATTTTTAAAAATATATATTTTAAATATTTAAACTTGACTCAAGTTTAAACTCGATACAATTTGATAAAATATATTTATAATTATATTAAAATAAAAGGGTAAATTAGTAAATATACAAAAGCATAATATCTGACAAGCCTATCAAGTCACATATTTAGTATCTTGAGTTCGACTCGATAACCTCCTAGATTAGCTCGAGCTTGACTTGAAAATAAAAGAATCGATTTCGAGTTTTTCATGAGCAGCTCGAGATTCGGCTTGCTCGGTTACACCCTTATATATATATATATATTAGTGTACAATAAAAATAATAATTATAACAAAATTATTTACCTCATCAATTTTAAATAATATCATATTACTTAATAACAATAATATATAAGAAATTATTAAATATAATAATAATAATAATATATTTTAATTAATAAAAATGATCTTTTTAATATAATTACTTACTTTAATAACAACAATGTAATTTTAGGCTATAAACTCAAAAGATGGACTTATAAGATAGTCTACTTTTTTAAAAGCATTTGCACCGTAAATTGCCTTAAATTTTTTTTTTTTTTTGGATTTGTGTATAGTTTATCTAAGTGTCTGGTGGGTTCTAAAGCGCTGGATCTTGGTCTATTTTGAGATATTCTACTTGAATCTTGATGGGCAGCTTGAGGCCTGTGAGTAATGCTTCATATTTAGCTGATTTATTTATAGCATCATATTTGATTTGAATTGCATATTTGATTTTGACTTTGCTCGATCCAATCAAAATAATTCCTGCTTCAGACCCCTATGCCCCAAATGCTCCATCTATACAGAGTCTCCATTTTGGATACGAATGAGGGACTGCTTCATCCATCATCATTTCTTGTATGAAATTTGCTAAGGCCTACACTTTTATCTGCTGGCAAGGCTTGTAGTTGATGTTGAATTCTCCTAGTTGAACTGACCATTGGACTAGTCGTCTTGAAGTTTTCGACCTTTGTAGAATTTTCCTTATAGGGAAGTTAGTTCTGACGACTATTGGGTGGGCTTTAAAGTACTGTCTAAGTTTCTTGGACGTGTGGACAACTATCATGGTGAGCTTGTGTAATTTGCGATATCGGACTTCCGAGCCTCTAAGGATCTTTCTAACATAGTAGATTAAGCTTTGTTGGCTTCCTTCTTCTCACACTAATATCGAGGCTATGGACTCATAACTGATAGAATGGTATAAATACAATGTCTCACCCGGAACTGGCCTGCTAAGCAATGGAGGCGAGGTCAAAAACTTCTTAATCTCTTTAAAAGTTGTTTGACAATCGTCATTCCATTCGAATTTTTTAGAATTCTTCAAGACACGGAATAGGGGCAAGCACTTCTTTGCTGAGCAAGAGATGAATCTTTCAATGGTCGTAATTTTGCCATTGAGTTTTTGAAGCTCATTTACTGACGTCGGAGCTTTCATGTTTAGAATGGCTTTCATATTCTTAAGGTTTGCTTCTATTCCCTTGTGTGAGATCATGAAGCCCAAGAATTTTCCTACTTTTACTCCAAATATGCACTTATCTAGGTTTAACTTGATCTAGTATCGGTCCAATATACTGAGGATTTGCTCGAGATCCTGGGCATGTTGCTCTGCTTGATGGCTTTTGACTATGATGTCATTCATATACACTTCTACATTCTTCCCTATCTGATCTTAAAACACATGATTCATTAACCTTTAGTAAGTGGCTTCAGCATTTTTTAGCCCGAAAGGCATGACTTTGTAGCAGTAAAGGCCTTCATGAGTGATGAATGATGTTTTTTCCTCATCTTCTTTTTTCATGGGAATCTGATGGTACCCTTGAGCTGCATCAATAAAGCTATATAAGTAGTGGCAAGCTATTGAATCTACTAATTAATCAATTATTGGTAATGGATAACTATCTTTAGGGCATGATTTATTGAGGTCTGTGTAGTCAACACACATTTTGTAGTTCCCATTAGGTTTTTTAATCAGGACCACATTGGTTACCCATTTCAGATGTGTGACTACCCTTATAAATCCGGCATCTAACAGCGTATTTATTTCTTCCTCAATCACTTTCTATCTTTCGTGTGTAAATTTTCTCTTCTTTTGGACTACAAGTTTCTTTCTTGGCAGAATGTTTAGGCTGTGTGACGTAATCTGAGGATCCACACCCTTAATCTCGGTGGCCTCAGAGGTAAAGTTATTTGAGTGTTTATTAAGAACTTCACTGATACTCTGCTTGATATTTCCATCAAGCTCGCCTCCAATTTTGACTATTTTTCCTCTATCTATATATAGCGTCTGAACTTGCTCAACTGGTTCAGGATTGGCCCCTTGTTTCTCTGATTCTAAATATGCCAGGGGAAATGCTTCCGGTTGAGGCTTAACAACCAATTGGTAGCACTGTCTTGCCATGGATTGATCTCCGCATATGGTAATGACTCGATCTTCTAGAGGGATCTTTATGGTCAATCACCTAATGCTCGCGGCTGCATCGAGTTCATACAGAATGGGTCTTTCGATGATACCATTGTAAGTGAGCGGAAGGTCCATGATGTTGAATAAAGATCTAACTGATTTAACATCCCCAGCTTCTCAGTCTCTAAATTCTATCGTCAGCTCCACTATCCCCATAGGCTGAGTCGTACCTCCATAGAAGCTTATGATGGGATTCTTAATGGTTTTAAGGTTAATGATTGAGCCCCCCATAGCCTGATATGCGCTCCATGAGAGTGCATTGATAAAAATTTCATCATCTATCAAAAGCCTTTTCACCAGATAATTCTTGATGTATGCGCTTACCACCAAGTCATCATTATGAGGATGTCGGGCATGTTCTCCATCTTCTGGCCCGAATAGGATTATTGGCCTTTGTAGCTGGCTTTCTTCTCTCTGAGTTCTTTTCATCCTTTTTTCTTTAGGTGCTTCTCCTCCAACTATCCTATTAATAACTCCGGCTACCTCATTCCAAGCCTTTTTTGCTTCTGAAGTATCTCCATTCTCGTCTTCAGAGTCTCGGTGTCTTCAGAATATGTCAGTGAATTTTTTGAGTTTACCATTCTGTATTAGTTGTTCTATGGATTTTCTTAATTCCTGGCAGTCGTCGGTGTCATGGCCATATTCTCGATGACATTGGCGGTAGAATCTTCTATCTTGCATTGCTCTTTTATTAGGGCTCGATCTTCTTTGTACAGGTAGTCCTACCCTATTTGCCCTGATCCATATAAGGATTTATGATTTTGGAGCATTCAGAGGGGTATAATTTTTAATTTCTTTCCTGAGTCCAACTGTCGAGCTTCCGACCAAACTTCTGAAGTAAGGACATTGGACTCTAGGTCTCCTTGGCTTGGACCTTTCATCGCTTTTGAAGGGTATTCTATCGTCATCCCTCCGTAACCTTCTATCTTCATTGAGTTCTATTAGCTTTATTACCATACACATAACCTCGAAAAAGGTAGTGGGCTCTTTAGTCATGATCTTATCTTTCAGTTTTCCTAGCCGTGTCTTATTTTTCATTGCCTCTATGGCCACTTCATCACTTAAGTTCTCGATTTGCATGGAAACTTTATTGAACCTGTCTAAGTAGCTTATCAGTGATTCTGTGGCTTCCTGCTTGCACACCCAGAGATCATTGATGTTCTTTGCCGGTAGGATATTGGTGATGAACCGAGTTCTGAACTTTTCTACCAATTCTTCAAAAGATGAAACTAAATTTTTAGGAAGTTAGTGGAACCACCTATGAGTAGTTTTGTAAGCGTACTCAGGAAGACTCGACACAATATTCCATCGTTCACATTTTGGAGAATCATCTTAGTCCAGAATGAAGAGATATAGATGATCAGATCTCCTGTGCCATCGAATTGATCCAATTGAGGTAGTTTGAATTTGGTTAGGGTTTCAATTATGATTATCCTACTCACGAAGGGTGTAGTTCCCTCCAGGACACATTCATTTTCCTTTCTCAGTCTAGTATTAGCTTTTTGGATTGCTTGCTCTACCTTCTGAGCTATCTAGGAATCATCTAGGCCGGGATGACTTATACTTGAATCCCCTTCCAAATCTTTATGAGCTTCTTTATCCCTTCTAGGAGTACTTTGAGATGCCACAGGTGGTATGATCACATTTTTCTTTGGATTAACAGCTCCGGGATTATTCTCTTGAATTAAGGCATTCAGTTATTATCTGAGCTTGGATGTTTTGGATCATTGCCTCTTTATTTGTGGGAGGAAAATTGAGTGTTTGGGCTATTGTGATGAGATATGGTGTGTTTGTAATTAGGGTTCTTAAAAGGCTTAGGAAGGGTACAAAAGGGATAGGTCGGCTAGCATGATACAGGGGGAGGTAATATGGAAAACTCATGCCTGGGGTTACCCAAGCTTGGGTACTTTCGGAGAAAGGGATTTGAGATGATAGTCCCACACGATGGATAAGAGTTAAAGGATCAATGGGCAGGATGGGGGCCGACAGGTTAATTGGAGGAATAGGAGCTGAAGGAGTTATGGGAGTGTCTGGGGTTATCCCTGGTGGATTGATCTGGGTATTGGTAACTGGCGGTGGATTCGATGCCATATTTAGAGTTGCTTAGCTCAAGAGATTTGTGATGGTTTTGACTCAAGAGTTTCCCACAGACGACGCCACTTGATAACTTGATTCCAGAACCTCCGAGTCCTATGGTCAAGCAATCAATATACTTAAGTCAGAGAGGGTAGAGAGAGATAATGAGAGAATAAGAGCTTAAGAGAATATAATGAATAATATGAAGAGAGGTGAGGAGTATTTATAAGCAAAAAAATGCTTAAACCTGAGAGGAATAGGATTCCTCTTCCTTATAGGATTTTTCCTTGCTTGAGGTAATTCCTCTTGATCTAGAAGTCTTCCTAATGAGGGATTCTTCTTGATGAGGAACACCCTTTCTTACTTGGATTTATTCTTCCTTATTCTACAAGTTACATAGGAATATAAGTTATTAATTGAAAGAGAATACATATGAGGGGTATCACTAACACTCCCCCTCAAGTGTAACTAGGCCTGGAGGACCAATTACAATTGCCAAACGCAAACGAGCTATGCCCAATGACTCACATAGGAATATAAATAGTAAACTCAAACGAACTCATATAAGAATGTGAGTATTAAGCTCAGATGGGCTGCACCCAACTCTAGGTCTTAAACACGAGCCCAGGATCATTGCTCTGATACCATGTCAACAAGTCCACGGGCGGTGAGAGTGTTGGCCCATGCACACATGTGTGGACTTATAAATGGGGTTGAGCCCATGTAACACAAAATCAATTGGCTTGTGTTATTCACTCACTTTTTATTGCTCCATTCCCTTTGTTTGTATTTACTTGTATGTCAGCCTCATTTCCATTTGATTTAGCTAAAATAGATCATAATTCACTTGTTTCTAATCACCCAAAAATAATAAAACTTCATCTAGAATGATAACATCACTAAACTATCTAATCTAAACTTATGAAGCTGCCAACTATAACAGATTTAATAGGATGAATTTAAAAATTCACCAATAATTATATACAATGAATCTCAAGTTGAAAATTTCTAGATCATTAAACCTATGTGTCTAAAGTAATTTAAAATAAATTTTGCTTTAATTGGATGTATATAGAGTAAGAACCCTAAGAAATAATCCACTATACTCAGACCAGCGATGGAAGCTGAGCAATAATGTTCAGCCCCAAATAACAATCGAAACAGTAGAATTAGGTTTCTTCTATTTATATAAGTTTTGTAGTGGACATCTCAAAGTTTCTATATCATCAAATAACACTTAATTTGAAGCTTTCTATATCAAGATATGATAAAAAAAAATAAGACTAAAAAACTAGATCCTAAGAACCCGAATTTTATATCTTTTAAACCCTAACTTAATTCAACAAAAATATTAAAATTACTTACCAAATAAATATATAAAACCTTTAAAGATGAATATTTTGGTCTGGAATGAATTTCTAATCTTCAATTCACTTGGAAAATTCAGCTCTTTATTTTTTTAAGAAGAAGATAAAGATGAAGAAGAAGAAGGAAGAGAAGGAAGATAAGGTTAATCTTCCTTTTTTTTAAACCAATTAAAGGGTGCCACACACTTCATTATAGCACCTTCTCTTTCTTTTAATAATAATAATAATAATAATAATAACAACAACAATAAATAAACCAATTTAAACCCTTAGCTTTCTAATTCTTGTTATGGACTTAATTGTAACAATTTATAATCTTTTCCTATTAAACATTGAAATTAATACCACATATATTACATGCATTTTTTATTTCTATATGATATGCATGTTATGAAAATAAATGTAAATGCATTAGGTGGGCGTTACGTTTCTCCCCACCTTAGGATATTTCGTCCCCGAAATTAAATGTGACTCACCAATCTAAGGAAATAAATAAGGGTATTGAACTCTCATGTCTTTTTCCACTTTCCATGTAGCTTGTTTTGGTGAATGTCGACTCCATTTAACCTTTACTATCAGAATTTCTTTGTTACGTAACTTTTTTATCTGCCTATCAAGAATTTCAACTGGTTCTTATTTATAATTTAAATCTTTTGTTAACTATTTTTTTTTACTATTGTACTATATGGCTAGGATCATATCTATATCTTCTTAACATGGAAACATGGAACACATCATGTATCTTAGATAATTATGGTGGTAGTGTGAAACTGTATAACAAAGGACTAACTCTTTCTAATATCTCATAAGGGCCAATGTACATGGGACTCAAGTTTCCTTGCTTGCTAAATCGTATAATGCCCTTCCATGGTGATACTTTCAATAATGCTTTTTCACCCACATCATACTCCATCTCTCTTCTATGCTTGTCCACATAACTCTTTTGTCTGTCTTGTGTAGCCTCTAAACACTTTTTGAATATTTTAATCTTGTCCACAGTTTCTTGTATCAATTCAGGACCTTCTAACTGCCACAACCTTTCCATATCCCAACAAATAGGACTTCTACATTTTCTGCAATATAAAGCTTCATATGGAGCCATACCAATACTTGAATGATAACTGTTATTGTAAGAAAATTCAATTAAAGGTAAATGCTCATCCCAGTTCCCTTTGAATTCAAGCATGCAAGCTCTTAGCATATCTTCTAATGTTTGAATTGTCCTCTCTGATTGTCCAACTGTCTAGGGGTGGAACATTGTACTGAAATGTAGCTTTGTTCCTAAGGCTCTTTGTAAACTTCCTTAAAAAAGAGATGTAAATCATGGATCTCTGTATGACACAATTAATGTTGGTACACCATATAGTCTTACAAACTCTGACACATATATTCTCGACAATTTGTCTAATGAATCACTATGTTTCATAGGTAGAAAATGATATGATTTGGTAAGTCGATCAACAATTACCCATATGGCATCATGCTTCCTTAAGGTTCGAGGCAATCCAAGAACAAAGTCCATTGTTACTTTTTCCCATTTCCACTTCGGAATAGACAATGGATGAAGCTTACCAGTCAATGCATAATGTTTAGCTTTTAGTTGTTGACAATTTAAATATTTTGCTACATATTCAACTGTATCTTTCTTTATTGCTAGCCACCAATAAAAAGGTCATAAATCCCTGTAGATTTTAGTGCTTCTAGGAGTATTGCGTACAGTGCATAATGGGCTTCATTCAAAATTTCTTCTCGTAATTCCCTTATATTTGGAATACAAATATGTCCATTGATCAACAACATTCCATCGTGCCTCAGTGCAAACTGTTCATTAATTCCTTGTTGCACCCTATCCTTAATTTATCTTAAGTATGGATCACTCATATACTTTTCTTAAATTTTACTCTCCAACAAGGGCTTGACATGCATACTTGCAATAAGTATATCATCCTAAAGTGCAAATTCTACATGCAATGTTTTAAGCTCTACCAATGACCTTACTACCTGACAAGTCATTCCAGTACTTATGTCAATGGCTTTCCTACTTAAAGCATTAATAACTTTGTTGGCTTTTCTCGGGTGGTATTCTATAGTACAATCATAATCCTTTAATAACTCCATCCACCTTCTTTGTCTCAAGTTCAACTCTTTTTGTGTTAGGATATATTTCAGACTTTTATGGTTAGTGAAAATTTGAAATGTTTCTCCATACAGATAATGCCTCTATATTTTTAGAGCATGCACAATTGCTGCCAATTCTAGATCATGAGTCGGATAATTCAGTTCATGACTCCTTAACTGTCGAGAAGCATAAGCAATGACTTTTCCATTTTGCATTAACACACTCGTTATCCCTGCTGTGATGCATCTGTAAAAATTACATATCCACCATTTCCTGATGGCAAGGTTAAAACCGGTGCAGAAATCAGTCTTTTCTTAAATTCTTTAAAACATTCCTCACATTTAGCATCCTATTTAAACATCATATTCTTCTTCAACAAGTTCGTTAATGGTTTAGCAATAATTGAAAATCCTTTAATAAATCTTCTATAATATCCAGCCAATCCCAAAAAACTCCGTACCTCTGATACATTTTTAGGGGGTTCCCACTCCTTTACGGCTATAATCTTTGAAGGATCAAGTTGTACACAATTTTTAGAAATAATATGCCCCAAGAATGCAATCTCTTCTAACCAGAACTCATATTTACTAAATTTTGTGTAAAGCTACTTTTCTCTTAAAATCTGTAACACTATTCTCAAATGTTCTTCATGCTGCTCTCGAGATTCAGAATAAATCAATATATCATCAATAAATACAATGACAAATTGATCTAGGTACATTTGGAATTTTTTTTCATTAAAGACATAAAAGCAGGTACATTTGTTAGTCTAAATGGCGTCACAATAAATTCATAATGCTCATATCATATTCTAAATACAGTCTTTGGTATTTGTGCCTCTAGAATTCTCAATTGCCAATATCCAGACCTTAAATCAATTTTGAAAAATACAGTTTCTCCTTTTAATTGGTCTAGCAAGTCATCAATCTACGGCAAGGGATATTTATTCTTTATAGTGACCCGATTTAACTGCCTGTAATTAATACACAATCTCAAACTACCATCCTTCTTCTTTATAAACAACACTAGAGCTCCCTATGGTGATGTACTTGGTCTAATAAACTGTTTTCCAACAATTATTTTAACTGCTTCTTTAATTCTTTCAACTCTAAGGGTGCCATTCTATATGGTGCAATTGATATTGGTGCTACCCCAGGTGTAGTTTTGTTAAGAACCCCCAAGGAATAGAACCACAAACTCTAATATATATGAACCTGTGAATTACTAACCTAGAAACCCAAGAACAATTGAATTTCAAACACCCAAGAATCGCTTAGATCAGATTGCAAAAAGGTTAATCAAGATTAGAACCTAAAGAAAACTAAGTTCTTTAAACCCTAACCCTTAACACGCCACAAGGATAGATCAATTCCTTGATAAGTGGTTTATGCATTCAACAAGA
>CATIWM010293136.1:0-28819 GCA_949671775.1 Mallotus repandus
TTTCAATTGTTCATTCTGGGACGACTATTTGTTTTAATTAAATCCATATCATCCTAAAATTTTTTAATCCTCATTCTTCACTTTATTTTTATTCCTAATCCCTTTCATTCTCAAAATTTCACTCATTTTAAGTGTCATCAAAATTCAAAATTTTCACTCTTTGATTGAGTACAAGTTATGTCTAGACCCGGTACTCTAGTCTAACATATATACTAGTTTATACTTAAATTCAATCAATATACATAAGGAATGCAAATGTACCTATAGTTTGGGCACGGGTGTTACAGTAATAATGATCATGTTTTCAATAATCATGTTTACAATAAGGGTGAGCACGGGGTCGGAGAAATTTAGAGATTTAAAATCTCCAGAATCATACTAAACTTCAAGGATTTCAAAAATAAAATCTCTAGTACCCATACCAAATTTAAAAATCTTCATACTAGTGCCATCTTATTTTTAAAGATGGTTTGGTACGAAAATTCAGTTCTTTCATAACGGATCGGTATAGTACAGTTCAAAATATGATTCAAGAATTTATGTTAGACACAAATTTATATTATTGATTGAATTTATATATATTACCAACAAAGAAATAGTAAAAATTTGTGTATGTTTATGCATTTTTGAATGAACTTATATTTAATAATATTTTCGGCAAAATTATTGTATGTTTAACTCTATATTATCTATATTTTCAGCAACCGTAATAAAATAAGATTATATTATCTTTAGTTAATAAAAATGATCAACTTATATTGTTGTTATTTGCAATCTCATTATTTAATTTAAACAAAACGACTTAGTTTTATGCAAAACTACATCGTTTTGATTATCCATAATATCTGTCTATATATTAATATGCAATAAAAATAAAATAATTGTTTATCTCATTAATTTTAAATAATATTAATAAAATTAGATTACTTAATAAAAATAAAAATAAATAAGTTATCAAATATAATGATAATAATACTATATTTTAATTAATAAATTATTCAATTTGAAATCATATAATGTTAATTTTATTATTTTTATATTTTTAATTTAAATTGAAATATAATGAGCATTACACATTATTACTTTTTGTTGATAATAATAATCGTTCTATGTTGTAATGAACATTTCACATTCTTATTTATTAATTGACTAATTTGAAACTATATAATGTGAATTTTCTTATTTTCATATTTTAAATTTAAATTGTATATAATAGACATTTCATATTTTTACTTGGCAATTGAATAATAATAATAATATTATTATTATTATTATTATTTCACAAAAAAATATTATTATTATTATTAACAATAAAATTAATAAAAATTTTGTTAATAATTTATTTATTATATTTTGAACTTAAAATATATTAATTTTATCATTAATCTTAGAGCAAATTACATTAACCTTCTTGAGGTTAAGTCTAATTTATATTTCAAACCCTTTTATTTCAAAATCGATTATTAACCTCCCCGAGGTTTTAAAATCGAACACTTAAAGATTTTTGCTGACTTTTTTAGAAAAAATAACCATTATATCCTTGTCTTCTTTAACTTTTTTTTTTAAATTATGTTATCTCTAATCTTATTACATCGAATCCCTAGCATTTACCTTTCTTCAATTTTTATATTTTTTAAAAATTTTAAAAAGTTAAAATTTTATTTATAGATCTAAAAGTTATTAATTTTTAATTCTTTTTAATTTTTGTAGATCTAAAATTTTTTTATTTTTAATTTTTAAAATAATTTTTTTATAAAATTTTTTTAATTCTTTTTATTAAATGTATATGGATTGATTGTAAAAATTTTAAATTTTTAAAAATTTTAGATCTATAAAAATTATTTTTAAATTTTTAAAAAATATTGATAAATAATTTTTATAAACTAAAAAATTTTAAAAAAATTATAAATGTATATTTTAAAAGTAATTTCATCAATTCTCATTATTATTTAAATATAAACTTCGAGGTAAATGTTAGGAATTATATGTAACGAGGTTAGAGAAGATATTTATTAAAATAAATGTATAATGGTTATTTGTTACAAAAAAGCCAACAAAAATTTTTAAGTGTTCGATTTTAAAACCTCAAAAAAGTTAATATTCGATTTTGAAACAGAAGAATTTGAAATGTAAATTAAACCTAACTGAAAGAGAAGTTAATATAATTTGCTCTTAATCTTATTATATCAAATCAATAACGGTGGAGTACTAATGGGGAGGAAAAGAGTTTTCCTTCATATTTTATCATTAATGCTTATTTTATTATTAATTTATTATATTTTCTAATTATATTAAATCAACATTTTTCATATTTAAAGATATTCCCGAGACTATAATGATTAGGTTAGTATTTGGTGAAGTAATGAGGAGGGAAAGAGTTAGGAAGCAGCTTTAAAAATGGAAGGGAAGCATCTGGTCTGGTTGGCTCTAATTGAACATGACCATGACCTTCGTTCCGGTTCCTGCAAATTCCTCTGTTTTAGACCCTTTCTGCAGCTGATTTTGGCATCCAGTACTGTCAAGGCTTCAATCCCTCTGCATATGGGTGCTGCCGCCGCCGATGACCTCACATGGTGGTGCTACTGTTTTCTTAATCCTATTAGGGTTTCAAATGGTATTGGGCTTCTTCTAGTCCTGGGCCTTTACATTGTAAATGACAACAAGTCTTATTGGGCATATCTTGATTATGGCCCCATATTTGTAATTGTTGTTTTATTAATATAAGTCTCTATCTTTGGGTTCAAAAAAAAATGAGGAGGGAAAGAGTTTTTTGAAACCCAAAAGTCCAAAAGTATTTCATTATTATTGATTTCTATGCACACCCTTACACTCTAACCTAACAGGACTGAAATACCCTTTGTAGCTAAATTTTTGGGATATATTCTATCCGTTATATATTAATGAGAACTTTGCATGTGTATATCTTTCCATGAAATAACTCTATGAAAACAATAAAGTTATTACACATTAGATTAAGACCAATAAATAGTAACGCATAAAAAATATAAAAAAACAACTACTCTCTCTCTTTCTTTTAATATGTCATTTTAAGAAGTTTCACTTAGATTAAAAATAATTAATTAATCTTTAATTTAGGAAAAAAAAATTGAGAAATTAAAGTACTATTGATTGATTGTATAAAGTAAAAAAAATAAAGATAAAAAAATAATAAATGAGTTGTTATAGATAACGATAAAATTAGTAAAAAAATCTTTAAATTTTATGGAGTGCATAAAAAGGAGCAGAGAGATTGCAATGCATAATTTTTACTTATGCTAGCAATAAATGATACTTTTGTTTCTTTTAATGCAATTGTTGAAGACAAGTTTTTATTGAGTGGTCAAATCACAATTAACACAATTGTGTGGGATAAGTTTTTATTGAGCTAGGTCTCCGCCCAAGATAAACACCAAAGGGCACGCATGTAAATAAAATCGATATGCATGTAAATAAATTAAGGTATTTTTGTAATAAATGAAAATAAGGGGTATTTTTATTTATAACATTTAAAAAGTACCTATTTTTTTAAAAATTTATTGGTTTATATGCATATCTGTTGGGCCGATGTGTTACCCACTTAGGGCTAGAGATGGGGCATGGGCATGGACCCAGCAGACCTGTCCCGCTGGGAGGGCTTGTGTGGGTCCATACCAAATTCGTCCGACTGATTTCTCCAATATTTTGGTACAAATTCCTCCTATTCCTAATGTATATACTGTATCTATCATCATAGAGCAGATAAGAACATATGGAATCTGTGATGGCTGATGCCATCTTCCTAGCTACACACATGACAGTGTGACACCATTCATCTGTATATATATATATAGAGAGATAGGACCACTTGGCTCATCCTTGAGAACAATTAATGTCCCATTTCATAAATATCCAAACACTGATTCAAGCATAGAATGATTGTGTTTCCATTGGAGATTACTCATGTTTGCTGCACTGCACTTAGAGACAAACCGTCCCTTCTGCAATGTCATCTGCACCAAATTCAATCGTAATCTGACATGCTACTTGCATCTTGTTGATTCTATTTGCTCCACATCAACAGTTGAAATGAGTTGCTGCTATCCGCTCCTTTTTTTTTCTTTTCCTCTGCCATGTATCCACCCCTTCAAGTGATGATAGGGATGATATTGCACACAAACTACAGGGTGACAAATATTGATAACTAAAATACGATTTTTCTCTAAAAAATAAATGAAATATTTTGTTTTATTATGATGTAATTATTTCAGAAAATTTTGGTATTGAAGCTCAAAACTTATGCGGCCAATGTTTTACAAAACTAGAGGAACCGCACAAATTGAGATATTTTAAATTTCTTAACAACCCAAAAATGATCTCACAATTATGTCATCTCTTACATCTTCGACATCTTTATTTCCAAATCAAGAATTCCTTTATATAATTACTTGGTAAGAGGTTATATATTTTTAAGAAATATATTAAATTCGAATCATAATATATATAATTGAATTAAATTAATTGTTGTACTATTTTTATAATTTTATCTAAATTAAATAAAATTAATAAAAATTAAATAAATTTTGTATACATTTAAACCAAAAAACAAGACTAATTCTATATTAATCTTCCTATAAAATATAAATAAAAAAAAAGAAAATGGGAGATTCTTATTTGTATTAGATATATTACAATTTATGATTCGATGTATTTACATAAGTTAATTGTAGAACATTTAATCAATAATTTTTTTAACAATTAATAGAGATGATTAATTCATAATATCATAAGGGAAAAAAAATTCGAATAATTCTATCTATTTTAATAGTATATTTATATTTTTTATCACTCAAATTATTTATAAAAGACATATAATCATTAAAAATAAAATATCTATATTTATCATTTACATTAAACGTTTGGTGTAATATTCTGATGTAGGCAAGAATTTTCAGAAAGAAAAAACAATGGACCAGTTAGTAATAGTAGCATTTGAAAAGATAATATGATTTTTTGTTTTTTCTTCAACTAACGGATTATTATGACCTAAATATTAATATTTTTTTATTTTATATAATTAATTTATCGTCATCGTTGAAGACAAAAGTTGTAGTTCAAAAGAGACCAGCCACCTAATGCTACCACGCATGCCTTGTTCCAACTTCCTTCCATCCCTAAATTGAAGGCCTAAAGTTAGAAGTGGGACCCTTTTATTTCAACGGCTAGGATTCTATATAGAATATTCTTCGTTCGACCTTTTTATTATTGTTAATTTCTATTTATTCGGTACTAAGTCATATTATATCATAATAATAGATTATTATCCATGTATAGTTCTAGATAATTATATACATATATAACATTATTTTTTAAATCATTTCTAATTTTGGGAGAGAAAGAGAATTTAATCCCGATAGAATTGTAATATTAGTAAAATATTGACTAACAGAAGATAACATACGAAAATAACATTATTAATATACGTTAAACATGTCATATTTTTTTCCTTATTTTTTAAATCAATTTTATGTCATCCACTTATTTTTATAAAAAAATATGGATATATAATCAATTAAAGATATATATTTTTATCAGTAAAGTATGTAAATTGAATTTTAAAGCAAATAGTATTTATATTAAGATGAGTTCTACTCTATGTATATATTTATACTCGAGACATAAAATTTCTAATAAGAACATCACATTTTACATATTTTGAACACAATCACATTTTACATATGATAAATCAGAACATTAAACATTTAGATTTAATTGCACTCTCCAATATTTTCTAGTCATCGATAAGTGTTAATTTGTAATTTTTTTCTGACACAAGATGTTAATATGTATTAAATTGGTGGTGGTGGTGTTGGGTGATTTGTATTATATAAAAATCTCCAAAGTGGACATATGTCATTAGTATAAACAAGATTAGCCGAACTTTTTAAGATTAGCGACATGATTAAGGGGAAGAGGTTTGAATTTTTATCCAAATCCAAAGGACATAAGGCAAACACATGCCATTTTAAAAAAAAAATTGATTAAAGATGGTGCTAATCTTTTAAAGGGTCCTTCTGGCTTGGACCAGCAGCGGCTGAGGTGGCTAGATAAGAACCACGAAGTAAGTACAGTATTATATATTTTTGTTTTATTTTTTTATTAATGCAGTACTTATCCTATAATTTGCAGTCAATGTCCTGTTGCATTTTTGGCCGTAGCAACGAACCATTTGTGTTGATGAATGATTGGACAAATGATTTAGTACAGGCAGAGTCACAGTCCGAGGTTAGGGATTTCAGGTTCTCGGACAGTGCCATAAAACAGTACACCTTATTGCTTTAAGTGAACTCAGTTTATCATCTCTTCATTATACTTAAAACATGTTATATTATTAATTAGTATTTATTAATTTTATTTTTTTAATAGTAACCATAATTAATTATGATATATAATTAACACATGCATTAATAAATTAAAAATGATAAATAAATTTTAAAAAATAAATAAATATATTTTTTACTGCTTATTTTTTAAGTACTTACTGTATTTGGAAAAATTAAAAATTCAAACATAAACTCAAAAATAATGAATAAATTTCAAAAAAACAAATTATTATATTTTTTATTATTTATTTTTTAACAATAACTGTTTAGTATGATTATTAATTAGGAAAATATAATTTATCCATGGTAAATTTTTTTTAATATTTTTAAAAATATAAAATTTATTAGTGAATGTATTAATTATGTGTCATGATTGACCATGGGTATTACCGAAGAATTTCTCCATAATTAATCATGATTAGTATTAAAGAAAAACTAAAATTAGTAAATGCTAATTAATGATGCCACATGTTATAAATAGAATGGAGAATTCATAATTTTATGTGGTAAACTGGGTTCATCTAGGAATTTTTCATTCTCACATGGCATTTGTTTATGCTTAATTATAAATATTATTTATTTACAGTTTGAATTTAATATAAACTAACATTATTAATTAAAAAAAATTCAAAATTATATTTTTTTAATAAAAAATATAATGTACAAAAAGCTAATTAATTTAGCTCTAATCAAAATTCATATGCTCCAGGAGAATTCAAATTCGAATCTTCCACCCCCATCCCCCTAAATTATAATGACAAAAAAGCATTTTTTTAAACATTACCTTTTTACGTTTCTCTATTAAAAATTTTCTATGTGCTCTAATTTATGAAAAAGAACAATAACAAATGAGTGCCCAAATTTTTGTAAAAGTGAATCGCTATCTAAATTATAAGAGAAAAAATTACAATATTAGAGTAAGGATGACCATTTATATATATACACGCATTAGAATAAGTTGCATTATTGATTGTCATTGAGGCAATAATTAAGGGGTTACTTTATTATTTTTCCCTTCATTTTCTTAGCCTCAGTGAGTTCAAATTATGTCACAATAAAAAAATTATATCACCAATAATTGTGAATAAGAGAATTCATTTAAGTGATGTCTCAAATTCAAATTGTGATAGATAAAGTTGTATTAAATTAATTATTGAAATTTTTTTATTGTTCTTATATTTCTATTTAAATTGAATTGAATTAATAAGAATTCAATAAATTTTGAATGCCGATACTTAGAAAAAAATCATTCAATTATTAACACACATGATCATTATTAAAAAAAAAAAAACTAAATAACACAGACCTTATTAAGAAAGTTCATATTAAGCCATTTTTTTAGTGGTGTATGTGTGTGAAAGACTGGAGGAAAAAAGCACCAAAATGTTGAAAATTTCAATGAAAATTGAAACGTAATCGAATATCCTTACCAGATGAAAGGGGGGCATTTTGACGAAGCAAATAGCAATCAACCAAAAGACAATAAGTTCACATTATGTTAGAAAACAAACGCTTAAAATCATTTGATCAATTATTGACTCATACATGATGACTTCAGGATTTCAAGGAAAAAAGTTTCATGTTAACTCATCTTTTTGACGGCTGCATGTGTACCAAAAA
This sequence comes from Mallotus repandus, assembly GCA_949671775.1. Lineage (NCBI taxonomy): Eukaryota > Viridiplantae > Streptophyta > Magnoliopsida > Malpighiales > Euphorbiaceae > Mallotus > Mallotus repandus. Next base: position 7,980 of record CATIWM010293136.1, read on the forward strand.
AAACAACTGCCTAAATATTGGAAAATTCAATGAAAAATTATGCCATTGGATATCCTTTTTTGCCTTATAAAAATTGCAAGCAACCATGCGGTAGTAGTAAAAGTCAAATTTAGGAGTCTTCGATTATTTTTAGGTAATCTAGTCTCTAGCCTATTTAATTTTTTTTTATTAATGTATTAAAAAATGCATCTTTTAAACGCTCGAAAATATAATCAAATTTTGAATGGCGAAAAAGAATAAGCATCATTCATTATGATGAGATTTAATATATTATATACTTACCAATATTTATAATTAATGTAGGGTATTAGATTCGACTTTTATGTATGGAGGTCTAAGGTTCAAGTTTTTTTTATGTATGGAAAACATAAGTTCTTAAAAAATTTTACCCTTATATAGGCCTATTCAACTTGAACTTCGAAATAATTGAAACTTTTATACTTACCTAACATCAAAGATATCAGACCATACAAAATATATGCATGTATATATACATATATACATAATTTAAAAAAATTATTTTAACCAAATATTACACATTTGTATTGGTTAAAGATATAAGGTGTAACTGTTACAAGTGTAACTATTAAGAGAGTAACAATTACAAGTGTAATAGTTAAATGGTTAACTTTATTTGGTAAATAAAAAGTAAGTGTAATCAATTTTTTATAAAAAATTATTAATATAATAATTAAAAATAGTATAATTAATTAATTAATTAATTTTTAAATAAAAAATAAATTAAATTTAAAACATCAAATAATTAAAAATATAATAAAAATAAAGTTACATAATATATATTTATACATTTCTACACATGAAAAAGAAAACAAAGAGAAATAAATTGATTTATATATTTTTTATAGATTTAATTTATGTTTTATTAATATAGAAAAAAATTAATAAGAAAAGTAATTTATAAATAAATATAAAATGATAGAAAAATAAAAATTTTAATAAATTACCCTACCTACAACTAGGTTAAATGTATATTAATTTTAATGTTTTAAAATTTGTCAAATAAGGTTAAAGGATTAATATATTATGGAAGTAACATTTATTTTTCTTTAACCTCAATTCAAACGCAAATTGTGGAGTATCTGAATGACTTAATTGGATTATGATTTTAAATTATTGAATATTTGTATAGATTACATTAATAAAATGAAAATAACATATATATATATATATATATATAAATTAGAAATTTTTTTAATTTATTGTAGGTATATTATATCTAATAGTAAGATTTATAATATATAAGATATTTTATTTCTATTGACTAAATATAAACACTTGAAATATATATAAGTATAATATAATATAATTAAAATATATAAGAATCTACTATTAATTGTTGGGATAAGTTAACAGGAGTTCTCGCTTAATCCACGTCTTGTGTTCGAGTTCTTATATGTAAATATGCAGTCACGCTAAATTATTTATTGATCAAATTAGTTAAACTCTAAATATTATTGATCAAATTAGTTAAACTCTAAATATCGGTTTAGGAATAAATATATAAAAACATCTAAAATATTTTTTTTTGAAGAAAAAAATGTCTAAAATATTACAATATATTACGGCAGAAATAACTGAGCATTTCCCTCGAGTCTATCCATTTGCAAATACTTTTTTTTTTTTTTTTGGAACAACCTAGTCATCATCCTATAATTTGAAGTCAATAAAATAACCAATCATAACCATGCAAGCACACAAAATGACAAAAAACCTGCATTGATAAAAGCCATAGCTTTCTCCTTGCAAACCTTTCAAACACTTATTTCCTCTTCCTTAGCTTCTTCTCTTCAATTCATCAAACAAGAGACAACACCCAAGAAGCAAAACAGTGTCATTTTTTTTCTTGTATTGTTTTTAATCAGTACTAAATATGCAAGGAAAAGCTAGCTCTGAACTACCTCCTGGTTTTAGGTTCCATCCAACTGATGAGGAGCTGATCATGTACTACCTTCGTAACCAAGCAACATCCAGGCCGTGCCCTGTGTCAATAATCCCAGAAGTTGATATTTACAAGTTTGATCCTTGGCAATTACCTGGTTAGTTTCTTTTAATTAACCACCCAGAACTCAGTTTCCAAGATCTTTTTACTTATTTATTGAATACAATAAGTTTATATGATTGATATGTTCTGGTGCAGAGAAAGCAGAATTTGGAGAAAATGAATGGTACTTCTTTACTCCTCGTGACAGGAAGTATCCAAATGGAGTGAGGCCTAATAGAGCAACTGTTTCTGGGTATTGGAAGGCTACTGGCACAGATAAATCCATCTATAGTGCTTCTAAATGTGTTGGTGTCAAGAAAGCTCTTGTCTTTTACAAAGGGAGACCACCAAAGGGTGTCAAGACTGATTGGATTATGCACGAGTATCGTTTAAATGATTCAGGCAAGAAAGCCAACAAACAATATGGATCCATGAGAGTAAGTCCTTTAAAGTTATATATAGTTAACACTACCATGTGATTAATGTAATTTTATAGCCATGACTTATTATGGTTTATGTCCTTTCAGTTGGATGATTGGGTCCTATGTAGGATTTACAAGAAGAAACATACGGCTAGACAATTGGATGAGAAAACAGTAAATTCAAGTACCCAGTTGGAGAAACCTGCTGCTAATGGTGCTAGTGAACAGCAGACATTGAAATTTCCAAGGACTTTTTCACTCTCTCATCTATTGGATTTAGATTACATGGGTCCAATAGCACATCTTTTGAGTGATAACACATACAGTTCAAGTTTTGATTTCCAGAGCATCATGACCAATGGTGGGTCTGACCATAATGAAAAATTTCAGCTTGGAGAAATCTCTCAAGATTCTGGGAAATTACAGGTCATGAATCAGGGTAGCATCTTGAACCAGCCACTATTTGCGAATCCAATGGCTTATGAGTTCCAATGATTTGCCTGGTTTTGGATTAGCGGAAGAAAGTATAATTATATTTTTATAGGACATGACAGGGTTTGACATCAATGTAGAATATCTGTACAATTGTTTGTGAAGTATATGTATGCATATATTTTTTTTTTGGGTCGCATATATGTATGCATATATGATGGACCTTACACAAAAGTCAATTGTAAATTAGATAAGTAAGGTAAATCTGATGCTAGCATAGTTTACACATGATACAAGTTTGAATGATGTACATGATCATCACAATCACTAATGAAGCTGTTTTTCTTTTGTTTACACTGAAAATGGAGATTTTATTTTTATTTATTGTTGTAGTAATCATCTTAATACAAGACAGCACTTAGTCATAGAAACGAGGTTTGAATCTATCAGTTCAATGGGATGTACTTTGTTGATTAAGATAAAAGCACTGAAATTAGTTCAGACTGGATTTGAAACTAGCGGAGTTAAAATTCGAAACGTTCACCTGCTTTGAAATTCCAAGCTTAGATATTTTCAACTGTTGAAATGTATATCGCCTACGTGTACTCAACACTCAATAGTTAAATTTAAAATGTATTGAGCAGAGCATTAATTAATGACGACCCTTGCACAATTATCTTCATCCTTGAAATGGTTTAATTAATTAACATGTGTTACTTATCCTAACATAAAAAATTAGGTAAGGGTAAATTATTATTTGTCTCCTGTATTTTGGTCTAATAAACTATTTCATTTCTGATATTTAAAAAAAAATTAATTTATTCATGACATTTACAAATTCGTGTACTATTTCATTCCTGACAGAGGACTAATGAGTGTTAACGGTTGCAAATGTTAGAGATGAATAAGTATTTTTTCAAATGTCAAAGATGAAACAGTGTATTAGGTCAAAATAAAGGGGGCATATAGCAAATTACCGACTAGGTAATTCTGATGCTGGTCAGCAAAAACTGTGGAAAGCAGCAACATGGGTGATGCAAACATGAGTTTGGTGCATGCATGCACGGATTAATATATATTATTGACTTTGATAGTGATCTGTATATATTCTAAACAGACAAATTATAATGGCTTAATCAAATGCAAGATTCCAGTTCCACATTTAGCGTAAGGAACCTGGAATTTTGTTTGAATAAGTTTTATCTGTTACTTGCTTGTTTGAATGAGTCATATCATATAGATTATTTTATCAACTCTTTTCCTCAACAAGTTAGAAAAGTCTACTAACTTTATTCTGCAGTTTACATCAAAGATCAAGATTAGGTCAAGAGCAAAAAAGAGGTGAAGCAAATTTATCTCAAATTGTCCTAAAGCATACAAAGACTGTGACAGAAAAAAGCTGATCTCATACTTCATAACCTTCACCCCTAACCTATTTCTTAACCAACTTTTACTCTTTATTGATTATAAGAAACAATTTATTTGGGCCTTTTAATCACTACATTGCAATTCTTTTTACTGTTTGTGGTTTAGATGTAATGGAGAAGGAGAAGGGTATTTCATTGCTTTTTACTTCTTCTTCTTCCTCTGATGGATACAGCATGGGAATGTTGATGATAGCTTTCTTAGTTTTTTCATGGATTTTTATCTATTGGTGGAACCAGAGGAACAACAAAGGGCCAAAATCATGGCCTATTGTAGGTGCAGCAATTGAACAGCTTATGAACTTTGATAGAATGCATGATTGGCTTGTTGAGTACCTGTCTGAGTTGAGAACTGTAGTAGTCCCCATGCCATTCACAACATACACTTACATTGCTGATCCTGCTAATGTTGAACATGTCCTTAAGACCAATTTTGCCAATTATCCAAAGGTAATAACTCTACTAGTATTGAAGTTCTCTGTTTTGTATTGATATATATTGGGCGATAATGGAAATTAACATTAATTGAAGGGTGAGACATACCATTCATATATGGAAGTGTTGCTTGGAAATGGGATATTTAATGTAGATGGTGAACTATGGAGGAAACAGAGGAAAACAGCAAGTTTTGAGTTTGCATCCAAGAATTTAAGGGACTTCAGCACCATAGTCTTCAGAGAATATACCCTGAAGCTTTCATCTATCCTCAGCCATGCATCTTTTCAGAATAAGGAAGTAGACATGCAGGTAACATGATACGTTTCTGTCATTTATATGCTCATTTTGTACATTTGAATTTTGAAGTGCCATTTCTTTCTTTGGATTTGTAAGTCTAAACTAACTGAGCTCAAGATGCTTTTTTTTTTTTTATAGGAATTGTTCATGAGGATGACTCTGGATTCCATATGCAAAGTTGGTTTTGGAGTAGAAATAGGAACATTGGCTCCTAATCTACCAGAGAATTGCTTTGCTCAAGCTTTTGACACTGCAAACATCATTGTTACACTTCGCTTCATTGATCCCTTGTGGAAAATAAAGAAATTCCTTAATGCGGGATCAGAAGCTTTACTTGATAAGAGCATTAAAACTATTGATGATTTCACCTACTCTGTCATTCGAAGAAGGAAAGCAGAAGTAGAAGAAGCTCGAAAGATCGGCAATAACAACATCAAGGTATCATTTACAGTAACGTGTCCTTTTATGTGCAAGCAAGATAAAAAGAAATTTCGAGACTAACCAAACAAACATGGATGTATCATCAGGTAAAACATGATATTTTGTCAAGGTTCATTGAGCTAGGTGAAGACCCAGAAAACAATTTGACAGATAAAAGTCTCAGAGATATTGTCCTTAATTTTGTGATTGCTGGCCGAGACACAACGGCAACAACTCTCTCATGGGCTATATACATGATAATGATACATAACCATGTAGCTGAGAAGCTATACATGGAGCTGAAAATTTTTGAGGAAGATCGAGCTAAGGAAGAGGATATTACATTGCTTCAGTTTGACTTGGATGATCTTGAATCGTTCACTCAAAGACTAATGCAATATGCAGGACTTTTGACTTATGATTCCTTGGGAAAATTATACTACTTGCATGCAGTGATCACTGAGACACTTCGTCTATACCCAGCAGTCCCTCAGGTATGAACCCTTTTCTTAAAAAGAAAAATTATCAGTTGCCGTAAATCACTAATTAGCAGTAAAGGGGTGTTTAGTAGTTGACAGTGTAGTTGAGGTGAACATATATAAAACAGGAATCAGGTCAACACTACGCAAATAAGAAAATATTGAATGACTGTAGGACCCCAAGGGAGTTCTAGAGGATGATATCCTGCCTGATGGAACCAAAGTCAAAGCAGGAGGGATGGTGACTTATGTTCCCTACTCAATGGGTAGGATGGAGTATAACTGGGGACCTGATGCAGCTTCATTCAACCCTGAGAGATGGCTCAAAGATGGCTTCTTTCAGAATGCATCTCCATTCAAGTTCACTGCATTTCAAGTAAGCTGCAAAGATATAACATGGTTATATAGAAGTTTGTAATACTTTCCGGGTCTGATATATTGTTTCTTGAAAATTAAGAGAAATCATGATTCTTTTTTTCTTTACATGTGTGCAGGCTGGACCAAGAATATGCCTTGGAAAAGACTCTGCATATCTTCAGATGAAGATGACACTGGCTGTACTCTGTAGATTTTTCAAATTTGCTCTAGTTCCAAATCATCCAGTGCAATACAGGATGATGACAATTCTATCAATGGCGCATGGACTGAAGCTTAGAGTGACCAGGCGCCTATAAGATACATCTAGATGGTAGAATTTGATCAACATCCAAGTTGTGTTATATCAGGAGCATTCATTTTCATGCCATATGGAAACAATTAGTAGACAGTTAGTAAATAAAATGTTATAAGAATCTTTTCATATACAATTTCCTTTTTAAGGCCAACTGACAGATCCCCAAAGCCTTATTTGAGTTATAATTGCTATTAGTAGAAGTTGCACCGGCAAGGAATGATGTGTTAACTTTTTCTTAATCCATTTGATGTCAAAGATTAATCCACAGAAAAGGAGGTGAAAGAAAGGAAAAGTTTCCTTCAGCTGTAAAAGGTTAATAATGTATACTCAATCTTTGTGGTTCTTTAGAACATTTCTATCTTACATATAGAACCTGTTTGAGACAATATTGGTTTGGTTTCATTCAGTAATGGGAAGTATGAGATCAGCAAATGTAATCACGCACTGATGTTAATTAACGTTCTAAACAAGCAACTTCTCCTTCTTCTCGCGCCACTCATGGATTTCAGCTCCAATCTTTGCTTGAACATTAACGGAGAACCCTGGATATGGCTCATAACCAAAGAAGGTTTGAAGAGCCTACAGGGTAGCAAATTAATCAACTTGTTTTTAGATCATACTTGTCATAAATGCCAGAAGCTTATGTTACATATATATAAAAAATAAATAAATAAATAAAATATTACCTCCAGCAGCACAAAGAAGGGGGCCATAATAAATGCTTGAGCAAGGTTGTCCAAGAGAGCTGGTGCTCGTTTCTGCAGGAAATTATTCTACTTTCAGACAAATATGGGAAGTCATTAAAGCCTTTACAAATCACATAATTAAGTACCTCAAAGACCCCATGGCCAATGAACTGCCCGGCCCAACAAACAATTTGAGCCACCAGAACAACCTGCAAAAGTCAGTGCATTATAACTAGATGAAACAAAATGTAGGTCCTATCTCATGGCAGCATCATTGAATAACAAAACATCGGAAAAATAATGGGCGCTCCTGGACAATTAATCCAGTCTCACAGATCAATGTACCACACACCGCAATAACGACAGACAGTCAAAATAATCAAATTACACTCCAACATTGAAGTTGAATCTCCTTATCACCCATCTAGACAGTAGACGCTCACTCTCTAATAATGAGGTTAAATTCAATGTGCTGCTTGCATCATATCCACTTCGTTGATCTGATAAACACACACCACCAATTAAACTGGAAAAATTCTGGCCTTTTCCCAATCTCAACATCCCTCATGACATAGAATTATTAGTCCAGATGATATAGAAGTTCATTTTGCTGCCAATTTGCAGACATCTGTCTCACATGACAAATTCAGACAGAGACTGATGAATATTTTGATTATTAATTATTGATGGTTGGTGAGAGCTATAATAATTAAATTTCAACAGTACCTAATGTGAGCAAACTACTCCAGAACAAAAATTATTCATCATACAAACAGAAAAGGGTTAAAGGGGAAAAATCATGACAGCAAAAATATACTTCTAACATTATACAAACTATACTATAACCAAAAATATGTTTCACAAAATGAACATGAAAGAATTAATCAATGATGCAAAAATGACATAACAGTAATTGCCACTCGTGGTTCAAGAGTACAAGCCAAACAAAATTACAGAAAAATTCCATCCCATGAGATAAGGGGAGTGAATAATTTTAGTATGGAGAGGCAAATGATTATGAGTACATTTGATCATATTTAGAGTTTATATTCTTCATGTAATTTGAACAGAAAAATCAGAGGTATATCATACACGAATTTAATCTCCAGACATCACAGGCATACAGATGATTAAAATTAAAACCAAATTTCAATATGAAATCAATTTATAATGTGAAAATAAGACAATCCATGTAAACTTTATCATCAAAAAACAAATTCGTAACTTAAAAAATTTCACCTTCCAAGCAAGAGAAAACCCAAGCCACCTAGCTAAAGAACAGCTAGCCACCCAACAGAGAGCACAAAGCAGAGCCGCCAAGGAACCAGCTTTAGCATCAAGAAAGATGTAAAACAAAGCATAGATCAAAGCCACCAAGAACCCAAAATTGAAAGGAAGAACAACATCATCGTGGCCTAAAAGGGAAACCTTTAGAGTAAATAAAGAAGGTGTAAAATAAAGAATGAGAAGAGCAGTGAACAAAATTGGCCAAACAAATATCATATGAATCAATACGTTTATTGGGTTACTATGATACGCTCCATAGAATGCAAAGTGCTTCTCTAGATCAAAAAATCCAGAATTCCCCATTACGGATTTTCCAGAGAAAGTGAAAGAAAAAGGAGATTTTCCAAGAAAGTTGATGGCTTTTCTTGAAAAAAAAAAAATTATGGGTTTTGTTTAGTTTTATAAAAGAAGAAAAGGGTATGGAGAATGATATGGAGACGATTCCAAAGACTGGCAAGGCATCACAGCTGAGAAGCCAGGAGAAAGGGTGGTTGGGTTAATCTATGCTGATGACTGAAACCACACGCTCTTGCTTTTTGACTTGCTTGTTATGATTTTTATCTACTCCCGGATTATGCACATATATTAAAACCAAAAAAAAAAATTAATTAATATATGTAAAATTATATAATATTTTTACAATAAATTTTTAATAAATTATTAATTTTATATATTTTTAAAAATAGTAAATATATTAATAAGAATATGATAAAAAATAAAATAATTAAAATGTATTAGTAATTAAAAATATTAAATAAATTGAAATAAAAATTTCAATTTAAAATGACAATTAAAAATGAATGTAAAAAATATTTTTTATTACTAATTTTTAAATAATTGTTAGAGTTTTATTCTATACTTGAATATTAAAAATTATTATTTTAAATATTTTTTTTTCAAAATATTATATATTTTTCAAATTAATTTTTTTGATAAAAATGTAAGTATATTTTACTATATATTTTTTACTTTATTTTTATTTTTATTTTAATTCAGTATATTTTGTAATTATTAACAAAATATATTTTAATTTGTAAAAATTAAAGAAACCGTCAGATGCACCTATATTCAAAATGAAAGATTACAAATGTCAATTGCGTTTTCTTAATATGTGACTTACAATATATATATCTAATTGATATAAATTGCTTGCATTTTTTTATTTTTCTTTGAACTTTATTTCCTCATCTCTCAAAGATGTACATGATATACAAACACTGATTGATGAAAGGAAAATTTTAATTTATTTTCCGATGAATATTATTTTGTTATATTTTATTATTCTGAGTTTGCATTTTAATTTGTCTCGTTTTATTTATTTTCAATCAATTAATTACCTATTTGTTTTCTTAATTTTGCAAATTATAACTTCATTTACGAGAGGTTATGCTATAATCATTCATGATTTTATTTGGTCAACAATAGCATTTAAATAATTTAATTCCTACGACAAGGAAAGGGATCAGGAATGGAGGTTCAAACAGTTTAATTAAACTTTATTCTATGGTTATTCATATTTTTTTACCATTTAAACTATTTATAGAAAACTATTCATAATTTAATTTAATTTAATTAGCATTGAGATGAGGATAATAAATTAATAGTCAATTAACATAAAAAAAGAAAAGGATCAAATCAAATAAACTGAACAATTGTTTAATAAGTGGTGGATTTTACTCTTAAGGAGATTAATCCATGATTCTGAATGACATAAAAAAAAGTTTTATCATTTAATTACTTAACCTTTCAGAATGAATTAAACAACTGAATATCATCTAATTTGGTAAGCATTAAGAGTGCTGTTTGGAGTTGATATGGGCAACTACTCTTGTAAAGACATTTTTAGGATGGCCCTTCCTTCTTAAGAAAGAATTAAAGTCTCATTTATGAGATTTGTTGAAAATAATAAAGTTATTTAATAAATATGTCATTATCAAATAATTGTATTATAAGATTTTTTTTTTGACATATGCATTATATATATATTTTCACATTAGTTTAATGTATTTAATTTTTTATTTTTATCATAATATTCAAATTTTATTATATTATAATTAATTTAGTTCATTCAGAAAAACAATAAAAATGATAAAACTTATCATTTTTTTTGGAATATTAATTTTAAAAATTGAATTCAGTTTGTTGAGAACTATAAAGATGAAAAAAGTGTTTGATTGTTGAAATACAAATTTTAGGAATTGAATTCAGTTTGTTGAGAAGTGGAGGAAACTCCCACAAACAACACTTTAATGTAATTTTGGGCTTATCACACACATTAATGATTTTAGCCTGAAAAAACAATGCCAACGATATGACAAATTAATTGCAAAATGGACAGCATAACAGAAATTGTAATCTTTCCTGTAAGGCAAGGCAAGGCAAGATAATGAATGCCACATGGCAAAATCCTAAGGCACACAAAATCCCCACAAAAACATTTTCCATGGAATTTCAGGTCCTTTCCTCCACAAATTTTATCCAAATTAAACCATGCAGAGTCTCCTTACAAACACCACTACCCACTTCCATGTCCAAAACTACCATGTCAAGCACTCAATCCCAACTATCAAAGCATCAACTTCATCCCCAGAAAGTAGCAACATTAGTGTCACCAATGAATCAAGAAGAAAAATACTTGCAGCAACATTCCTAGCCACTTCACTATCACAACTTCACTGGTCTCCTCCAGCACTTGCTGAGAAATGGGGTGTTCGTTCTTTTATGTGGGAACGTTTCTTTGAACCTGATTTATCACCTGAAGATTCAGTTGCAAGAATTAAACAAACAGCTGAAGGGTTGCACAGTATTAGGGACATGATAGACACCATGTCTTGGAGGTATGTCATGTTCTACATTAGGCTAAAGCAGTCTTATCTTTCTAAAGATCTGAAAATTGCAATGGCTACTTTGCCGAAAGGTCGATGGAATGAGTATGTTGATTTGGCTAATATCTTGGTTGAAAATATGGCTCGGGTACGCCCTTTTATCTTTTTTCTCCAAATCATTTAATTTAATGCTGCTAGCTTCTTCACGTTAATTAATTTTTTTGTTGTTGTTGCAGTTAGATATGCATATTCGTACACCGAAAGTATATGAATCGTATCTATACTATGAGAAGACTCTAAAGGCCATAGATGATGTTGTGGCATATTTGACATAGAAAGCATATAGCTAAATGCTTTTGTAAGCAAAATGGTTGCTTTCTGAATTGGGATTTGGAATTCAATATCTTTCTTGACATAAAAGATTAATGAATATCTTTTTTGCACAAGATTTGTTGATATACATATTGCAGATTGGTACTGAGTGATGATGATGGATTAGCAAATCTGCATATTAAATTCAATGTGTAATCAAAACTGAAGCTTGAAAACACAGAGTATTTAGCACTGTGATTAATTACGTATATAGAATTTAGACACAGCTGATATGAAGATAATCAGCATAAAAATGATTATTGAGAAGAAAGATCCTATAAGAGATCCTGATATTCGGTTGCAGAAGTGACTGAATCGCTGGCAAAATGCAACCCAATTAGCGCTAGCATTCCCTTTGTGTGCCAAGTACACAATGCTAGTTGCTGCAGAAGCCCCAGAAGTGAGCAGAACCAGCATAACCTTTACAAGATTCAAATTTCAATTTGATTAGTTATCAGTTGTTTGATTCTGAATATAGTAAGTTGATGACATAACTTGAAATGATCTATACATACCATATCCAAGCTGATCAAGATGATCCTGCTGAATTTTGCAGCGATTCTGATGATGTGGAAGATAGACAGGGGAAGTGAAAGAACAAGATATCCACATACAATAGAATTCACAATCACAAAGAACCTGCATGACATAAATGAAAACATACATATAAATGTTTCTAGACCATATATAGATCACATCGAATTTTCAAAACAAGCAAGCAACTTTACTTGAACACTGGGAGATCGTTGTACTTAGCCCTGAATCTGAACAATTGAAATGAAAATGGAAGTGTTTGACTTGTAGTTCCCATGGCAACAGCGCTTCCGAATGTGCCAATTGCAGCAAAAGCTCTTAATACAAGGTCTAGTATCGAGATCACTCTATTCAGCTTTGCCCCATGTTTTGGTGTTGCATCACTTGATGCTTGTTCACCGGCCTCCATTGGTCCTGTCTTCATGATTGAAGATATTGCTTTTTTTTTCCCCTTCAATTTCTCGGTCTGTAAGTGATCAGATAGAACTATGGCAAGATATAGTTGAAATTCTAGGCTTGTATTGTATATGAATCAGCACAACAAAGCAAATTTGGATTATCTCTGTGGAAGCAGCAGTAAGAAACAACGAAAAGTGGGGATTAGTTGGTTTTGCATCTTTAAGCTGACCATAAATTGTCTAATCAACTAATGCCAAGAAAGTGATGTATTATGTTATGTAGATTTTATCTACTTGAAGCTAAAGGTGTAGGATCTTCATCCTTCTTCCAACTCTAGCAAATATAGGTATATGGTAAGAAATTCATACCATTTTGGTGGAAATTGCTTGTACACTTGCAGCCTCTTTTTGGGTGCATCAGAAATTTTGTAAGGCGACTTGCACTACCATGAAGTAAGTTTGGGTAAGTTGCGGTGCAAGAACGTTTTATAATGGAACAAAATTGTTGTTGCCCATTATTTTTCCCTTCTATTTGATGGGCCACCAAAAAAATTTGAGACTAAAAAAAAAAAAAAAAATCCTGTAGCATTGTAAATTATAGCTATCCGCTACACATATCATTATTCTTTTATAATAGCGATCCGCTGCACCTATCATTATACTTTTATAATAGTGAGAGGTTTCGTGTTTTAATTCTTACAAAAATAAATTTTCTTTCACCGACATCAGTTGTAAATCACAAATATAAATTATTTTCATACTCATACAGAATATAACGTTTGTGATTTAAGAAAAAAAAATTCATCAAACTTTGAACACAGGAATTACTCGTATGATTAATTATCGTTGCATTGCATCCATATATTCCCATCCTTGCATCCAATAGCCACGAAGCTGGATGCACCAATCCATTTTAAGCATGGTACTATGTTCTTATGTTCGCATACGCAACGAAATGATGAATGTGGTAATCCAAAAAAAAAAAAATTCCATGCCCCATGGCAGGCTTTGAGCAAGCCCAGCACATGTAACAAGAGCCTTACGGCTGATAACGAGCAATATCATGGATCCCTACCATATTGCAACATAGATTATGAACCATCACATTTACAAAGTTAAAAATTAAAATGCATATATTTTTTTATGTTAAATTGTAAACTTTTAATGACCTTTCTAGTATTTATGTCTGCTTGAGCAACCTCAGTAATGATTCAAACAATATAGCATTTATGTCTCTTTATATTAATAAAAATTAATAAGTTAATTGATCAAAATTATAAAATTCATTAATTTTTACTTTTATATATATTGAAAATAAATAAATCTGTAGGTAAAAATTAATGAGTCTGCTGTAAAGTTATTAACCTTTGCCAGCGAGTGTAATGAACATGTAAATAAAAATCAATGAATTTGCAGCAAATTCATTGACGTTCACTTACATTTTCATTTAACTTCACCTGTAAATTCATTGACTTTCACCTGTAGATTCACATTCAATTTAATTTTTATTTAATAACACATAAACCTCCAATTAATAACACATGAATCTCTACATTAAAACTAATGAATTTATATGCACAAACTAAACAAATATAATAAAATAAATGAAAATTCAATTTAAAAAATACAAAAAGAAGAAGAAGGAGCAGCAAGTATTCTGAACAATAACTCAATCAATCAACCAACCAGACATGATAATTAATGTTTTTACTTCGATTTTAGCTTTTGGCCGTAGTCTGCACAACAATTTGGAAAACAACGAGCAGCTCATGGTGCCATGGTGCGGCGATCAATCGGAGAAAAAAACAATAAATAAATCGGGATGAAATCAAATAAAAAGAGAAAGTTGATCGAAGTTTGTGAGAGGGAGAAAGAGTGGAAGAGGGTCCATGATATAATAAGAGGAGCAAACTATCTTCTCTGTTATTAGTTTCGGGAACTTAACCAAGGCATCAGCAGCGCAAGTAGTGCAATAGTTGAACCTGAGGTATTTGCCGAGTGTACCTGTAAGTCCCTTGGTATAAACGGCCTTCTACAACATGGAGAAATAGTGGCATTTGCCCCAATAGAAGGCTCTTCAAGCAGAAATAATGGCATTTGCCCGTACTACGGCAGAAGCCACCTAATTGACTACTCGTATTTGATGTGCAAGGAACAATAGAAAATTGTTGGTCTTAACCATGAGACGATAGCCTAGTTTAACACATATTTTAGTTTAATTTTGAAAGCTACAAGTTCTGAATTCAAGCGCCACCATGCAATCTTACTACAAAATATTTCCGCATCATGAGCTCAATTTTGATATGTTCCCACATCACGAGCTCACTGAATAGAGATAAGATTTTAAATTTATTTATTTACGTTCAATACACATTATTGGAAGTTTGCCTTGAATTTATTTTATTATTTCGAGATTAGTTTTCTCCTCAATTAAGCAAGAAAAAAAAAAAACCAATGTTGGACGTGATTTGCCTTATATTTTGACTTCTAGCTATTCCAACTCCATTTCTAAAGTCTTTTAGCGTTGTGATTTGGTGCATAGATACAAAAAATTTGTTCAAATTGTGTTGTTATACATTCTGAAAGGTGAGCTTTGTTGGGTATTTTTGGAAATGAAAGGATTTTTTTTTTGAGAATCCATAAATTAAAGGATTTTTTTTTGAAAGGTGATTTTAAGGATTTGATGTTACTTCTACATACTTTGTAATTTCTTGTTTAATTAATGAATTGACCGTAGACATAAAGTCATGTCAAACCAAGTAATTAGATATTATATTACTATTTTCTATTAGACCTGCGACGTTAATGATTCTCCAAAAAAATAAAAAAAACTTAAGTTAAAAAAATCGAAAACACGAAATATAGAGATCAAAGCTGAAAACAAAACCCAATAAAAGTACAAATGGAACTATATTATATACTTAGATCTCCTCGAACCCACCCAAAAAAAAAAAAAAATGTATTACTGATGACCCCTAGTATACTAATAAAACAATAAATCTGCTTTGAGCAGAATAACATACACACATCTTAGCACAAGCCCTTTTCTTTTTATCTTCAATCTCTTATTCCTCTGAGTAGATTTCTCCGTGTTTATCTATATGCTGTAGGAAAAGAAGGTGAAGAAAAAGGAAGACGATCGATCAAGTAAAAAAAATATAAAGTATATATTAGAAGTTAAAAGCTAGTAATATAATTAGTGAAGTTGGAGAAATTTACATAATTTTGATGGAGAAAACATTCGAAATGGTTTTTATTTTCTGAATACCAAACAGAGAATATATATGAAATACACACAGCACCACCAACAACATACAAGTTACTATCTATAGGCAAAATATAATACCCCTTTTTGGCTTCCTTTACCATCCATTGCTAGTTGCTACCACTGCAACTGATAATCACCATAAATCTAACATGTGATGGTGAAATAGAACTGTAGCCAAGAACAACTTGCCGGCTCTGTCTAGCCACCAGTCATCAAATACATGAATATTATATATATAAAAGATGTTTCGGCAAGTCATCCTTGGCTGCACAACATTAGTTCATCTTCACATGCAAGATCCTAGATGAAAAAAGAAGAAGCTCAAAACCAACATAACATTAAAGAGAAGAAGAAGAGTGCATGGAGAGTGTGAATTTTGTTGCAAGCAAAGCAAGCAAGAAATGAGAAGGGTTTTTAAAGGGAAGAGCTATATGTATTAGCATATATATATATATATAGAGAGAGAGAGAGAGAGAGAGGTTGACATTAATGTATACATGTGGTTGTGGTTGTGCTTTTAAAGGGGTGGGGGGGTTTGTGTGGTTGCATTGAGGGCTAGGACTCTGTTTGATTGATGTAATCATTTGGTTGGAGATGTGAGATCTGCAGCAGACTCGGTGAAAATGTTTCTTCCAATACCCACAACACTATTACTTAATTACATCCTAATTAACCAATCATAAGTATTCATGTA
This sequence comes from Mallotus repandus, assembly GCA_949671775.1. Lineage (NCBI taxonomy): Eukaryota > Viridiplantae > Streptophyta > Magnoliopsida > Malpighiales > Euphorbiaceae > Mallotus > Mallotus repandus. Next base: position 24,631 of record CATIWM010293136.1, read on the forward strand.
ATTTCCAATTCGCCTGACCCAGATCTCATATATCAATTGTTGTTTTTTTGTTGCTAAAAAAAAATCTCATATATCAATTGTTTGTTTGTATTGAAATTCAAACTCATATTCCTTAAAAACACAAATAAAAAAAATAATAGATAAATATAGACTTAGTTCGTCAGTTAATATTTTTAAATTTAAGTAATTTGAAACATTAGTTAAAAAAATAATTATTATATTCATTTTTAAATCTCATATTATTTATACTATTATTTTTTACTATTACAACTACGAGCGGGGATTTTGACCTCAAATCTTTGGATGATACCTATACGAACTTGGCCACTAGGTTACCGGCCATTATTTTGAACTATTCAGATTTAATTTTTTTAGAAATAACGATGTTAATTCAATAATATGGCAACAAATATGCTCAATAAAACTTAAAATAATGTGATTTTTTTTTTAACGAAAAATGATGTGATATTTAATGTTAAGCTTTTGTAGAAAGTTATGTGATTAAAATTACATGTACATATAAATTTTGTATTAAAATGAGCACATTTATTTATGCATACAGTTTTATTTTACTTAAATATAAATTAAAAATTACAACGAGTGTATATATTATTTGAAATTTATCATAAAACTTTGAGATATTAGAATTATTAACATTATAAAGATAATGTATTTATAACAATTAATTAATTTTTATTATAATTTATTTTGTTAATTGCATTATTATATTTTTTTATGAAAAAAATAACTTATTAAAATACTATTTGAAAGCTAGTTTTTATTTTTTCAAATGTTGATTTTGTTAAAACTTTTGAATAGAAGTTAGCTTTTTTAATTATAAATTCTAAAAACTAAACTTGATTTACCTTTTGAGCATGCAACTGCCTAGGATACAGTTCAACTACTCTTGCACTTCAATATATATTTTCTTTTTTCAAGATAAGGAAATATTTATCGTCAAGTTGATTCAAGTTCAAGATAAGGAATGAAGATGATCAGCTTGTTATCTTTTTTATTTTTTTTTTCTGGCTATTCACACTCTTCAAGAAAAGATAGTAGGCGAAGTCATGTTTTCGATTCAAATGTTTCCTCCTAAACACTAGAACCATCCAAAAATATAGTTCCTTCATTGCTTAATTGTGCAATGAATTGACAAATGGGTCACTATTTATTTATTTGCATTGTTAGCTGAAAAGTTGAAAGGGTAGTTGGTTACAGGCTAGCTTAACCCATAAAAGATATGAAGATTTTTTTTTTAAAACTATTCAGTAAGTCAGTGGAAAAAGGAAACCTATCTAATTCGATTGAGTCATCGTATTCATCAATTATTGGAATTTTTAAAGGAATTCAAAAGTGACATTCAAAAAATTATTTCCTTAAGTGTGGAGAAAATAATCTTGACAAGACTTTTGAGTCATTGATTTCATACATAATGTAAGAAGGAATCACTGATTTCATGTATGATAGGCTACTAGCAACATGTGATGTGGTGGTGAGAGTTTCATTTGGGAAGATAAACGCCATTTATAAGGTAAGTATGATAAAAAAGTGTTTTTTTTTTTTGGGGTCATCGTGATCAAAGGGTTTTGAATACACAGAAAATGAAGTCATGATTGAAGAATACATGTATGTAGTCCTTGTTTCAAAAGTGATGTAATGTGGAACGGGGCAATGAGATATAAATATTATCTTTTGGAATCAATTGAGCATATCTCATATCATATATAATTCATTTTGTTAATCTTTCCTCCTTTGAGGTCCAATAGCTCATCAGCTACTTTTCTTTTTCCGTTGCACTCTACCATCACTTGCTTCTTTCTATTCTGGACGATAGCATCACTCTACCATCACTTGCTTCTTTCTGCCCCCCTACAAGTTTCACAAAATAATTTGGGAATCACATACACATCATATCATATCCTCTTCTGTCTTCCCCACCAATAATTGAGAGAATGTAGGTCATTTTTTTCAGAGATAGTGTTAATATTTATTATTTTTGTTAATAGTTAGGAGAAGGAGTGGGTGAAAATCGAACCTTTTAATTTTATTAGTAGTTAAAAAAAAGTTGAGAGTAAAAATCGAATCTCACACCTCTAGAGGCACATTGAAAACCTTTACCACCCTTTCAAATCGGATGGCTAAACAATGTAGGTACATGCTCATTTTCAATTAAATTTTCTTATTTATTTATTTACACATAATTTTTTCAATATTCAGTAAAATGTAAATCTAATCCAATAAAGTTTAATCAGCAAACCTTTTTTAAAAACTGTGCAAAAAAGATACTAGTGATTGAGAAGTTGTAAAAAGTTTTAAGAAATTTTTTTTGGTATTTCTCATACAGTAATTAAAGATATGGCCTAATAATAATTATTAAAATGAACTGATAAAAAATTATTTTTATTTAAGTTAAGTTATGGATTTAAATTCTAATGTATGTAATTGCGTTAAATTAATTGTTGAAAGATTTTTCTCACTTTTTTAATCTTATTTGGATCGAATCAAATTAGTTAAAATTCAATGAACTCTAAATAGCGGTTGTTGTGGGAAGAAGAAAACCTAATGAATAAAAAGAATCTTAACTGAAATATTTAATTTTAAATCTTAATTTAATTTACAAACTCATCTTAACTTTATCACAAATTTTACAATTAATTTAATGGTATACATGCCACAATTTAATTTAATAATTTTACTATTTTATCCTTACTGGTTTATATTTTTTTTAATAATTTTACTAGTTTACATGAACTCAATTTATTAAATTTTTATCAAAAAATTAATAAAAATCAATAAATTGTGTAAAACTACCATTTCACTCTAAAAAATATTAAATTTGATTTTATACAATTATTATTTATGCATAATTGACGCAACATAGCTACTATATATGTGCAATTAATCTCAATAGTTATTAAATATGCATAATTGAAATCAACGGTAAAAAGTAGGATAAAATTACAACAAATTCATCAATCAAAATAAAAGTAAAAAAAAGATAAAAATTAATTAAAATTGTAAAAAATAGAAAAAAGTAATATTTTTATTGTTAAACCAATTAAAATACATATATTTTTTTATATTAATATTAATATTATAATTTTAATTAATATTAACAGCTATCAGTTATCAACCATGACTTAAAAAAAAATTCAAGGAACCATTATCCCTAAGGTTTCATCATAATTACTATTTTGTCCCTTTTTTTTTTGAAAAATAACTAAAACTTCCTTCAGTTTTAGATTCGTTAAACAATTTTTTCCCTCCGTTAAAAAAAGAGATAAATAACATGAAAAAGATATATTTACTCTCGATAACTAATTAAATTTAGAATACTATAGACACCCTAGGTTTGATCGACCTGCAACAAAAGCTCAATGATGAGGTAATACGAATTTTGAATGCAAGAGGACCCAAAAATTTCTTTAGAAATGGATTTGAGAGCTCAAAACCCTTAGTTGAGTCCAAAACACCTAGTCAGGACCCAAAACTTCAAATTTAAGCCCAAAAATCCATTGGCCCGTGGCCTAAGCCCAGGCCTGGTCGAAGAAGTGACGCCTCTTCGACCTAGGCCAGATGAGGTGACACCTCATCAAAGAGGCGACACCTCATTAGTAGCCGACCTACTTTGCATTAAATGTATTTTTTGGCCTCATTACACATGGAATGGACCCACATATCTCAATTCTACAGATTTGTGTCAGAAAACATGACTTTAAAGGTAGAAATAAGGTGAAAAAGATAGGGAAATGAAAAAAAAAATCATGATCTTTTGTCTTAGCTCGGTTTTTGGGAAATTGAGAAAGGAAAAGGGAAAAATGGCTTAAATAGAGGCTTTGGGGGGGCTGGAAGAGGAGGAGACACTGGAAAAATAGAAAAAAAAAAAGAAACTAAGAAAAGGAGAACACATTTTGAGAGAAAAGAAGGAGGTAAAGAGGAAGAAAAATGAGAGAAAGATAAGTTTTTTTTAGCTAAAGAGGGTTCATTTCCTTGAAGAAGAGGAGGTTCTCTTGCATTCAAAGGACTTAAATTAACAAACCAAGCTCTGAGGGCTCAGTTAGGTGCATTAAACGTGTTCAAGTCAGTGAGCATTCCTATTTTCAAACTTTTAGATCTTCATTTCAGTTAAAACTATATCCTTAGCTTTTCTTGCTTATTTTTATGATTATTGCCTATTTGAAGTTATATT